>CM063597.1:16593479-16895197 GCA_032356905.1 Salix exigua
TTTAATCTAAAATACATCTAGGTAAAGGTAATCTTCGATCTTAATCTATGTTTTTGGTCAAACAGGTCATATTTATTAATTATCTCAGCACATTTGAAGTCGGGGAAAAACATTATTTAAATTCCTTTGCTGGGATCATATCAAACATTGAGAGGGGGTTAAAAAGGCTGAAGATTAATGAATAATTAACTCTCGCTTTACCATTTCATTACCTCCTTGCATATTTATATGACCTGTTTGAATAAAGGGCTATATGTCTAACTCTGGACACCTTATCTGCACATTAAAAGAGAGATGAGAAATTTTATTTTTTAGTAGAATTTAATTATAGGTGTGAATATACCTGCCCTTTATTATGGATATCGACTTTATATATATATATATATATATATAAAGCATTGTTCTGCCATACCCTTAATAGCAAATTAGGCAGTGCATGAAACTCGGTTCAGATCCAGCTTTCTTGTTGTGAAATGTGAGGAAGGGAGTGATGCAAGGAGCCAGAGGCCAGAGAGGAATGTACGGGAGTCTAATGGTTGATTTTTTGTGCATGCATGGTATAAAAGACGAGGGTAGGGGGGACATTCAAGATGTAGAAGAAGGTAAATCTTTCTTCCATTGACAGGGACAGAAGAAACTGAGATTAATTAGTTGTGTGTGAAAGGGAGGAAGAGGAAGAGGAAAAGGGTTAATATTAATATATATCTAACCCGATCGAAAGTCACAGAAATATCAGAGAAATGGCTGGGGTGGTGTTTTTGGTTTTGCTCTGCATCTCTGCAGGAACAATGGTGGGAGTCCGGGGTGAAGACCCTTACCTGTTCTTCACATGGAACGTCACCTACGGCACCCTATCCCCCTTGGGAGTTCCCCAACAGGTGATTCTTATCAATAATCAATTCCCTGGACCCAATATCAACTCCACCAGCAACAACAACATTGTCATTAATGTCTTCAATAACCTCGACGAGCCCTTCCTTTTGACATGGAGCGGCATCCAGCAGAGGAAGAACTCATGGCAAGATGGAGTGCTTGGTACCAACTGCCCAATCCTCCCAGGAACCAACTTCACCTACCACTTCCAGGTTAAGGACCAGATTGGGAGCTACTTCTACTACCCAACCACAGGCATGCACCGTACAGCTGGTGGTTTTGGTGGCCTTCGCATCAACAGTCGTCTACTCATCCCTGTCCCCTATGCTGATCCCGAGGATGATTACACTGTTATTCTCAATGACTGGTATACTAAGAGCCACACTGCTCTCCAGAAGCTCTTGGATAGCGGCCGCACTCTTGCAAGGCCCGATGGTGTCCTCATCAATGGCAAAAACGCCATGGGAGACGGCAAGGATGAACCGCTCTTCACAATGAAGCCCGGAAAGACATACAAGTACAGGATCTGCAATGCTGGGCTCAAGAATACTCTCAATTTCAGGATCCAGGGCCATACCATGAAACTTGTGGAGATGGAGGGATCCCATGTGGTGCAAAACGTCTACGAGTCACTCGATGTCCATGTTGGGCAATGCTTCAGTGTCCTCGTGACAGCCAACCAAGATCCCAAGGACTACTACATGGTGGCTTCCACCCGATTCAATAAGCAGGTTCTCACTGGCAAGGGCATCGTCCGTTATACCAATGGCAAGGGTCCAGCATCACCTGAGCTCCCTGAGGCACCAGTTGGATGGGCTTGGTCTCTCAATCAATTCCGTTCATTCCGCTGGAACCTTACAGCGAGTGCTGCTAGGCCTAACCCTCAAGGCTCCTACCATTATGGTTCCATCAACATTACCCGGACCATTAAGCTCATAAATTCGGCTAGCCAAGAAGGTGGTAAGCTTCGCTACGCACTCAATGGAGTATCTCATGTTAATCCAGAAACACCACTCAAACTTGCTGAGTACTATGGGGTCGCAGACAAGGTGTTCAAGTATGACACCATCCTGGACAGTCCACAAGCTAACGTTGCTAATGCTAAGATTGTCACACAGCCTAATGTCCTTAACCTCACCTTCCGTAACTTCGTTGAGATCATCTTTGAGAACCACGAGAAGAGCATGCAATCATATCACTTGGATGGCTATTCCTTCTTTGCAGTCGCGTAAGTAATTCATTATTCGATAATTGGATAGATTAATTAGACATGCAGTATATATTTAATTATTTTATTGTGATCTCTAACTGATCAATATATATTTAACAGCGTGGAGCCGGGAACTTGGACCCCTGAAAAGAGAAAGCACTACAATCTTCTTGATGCAGTGAGTAGGACAACCGTTCAGGTTTACCCCAAATCTTGGGCTGCCATCCTTTTGACATTCGACAATGCTGGAATGTGGAACATCAGGTCAGAGATGTGGGAAAGAGTTTATCTAGGACAACAGTTGTATGCCAGTGTTCTTTCCCCTGCACGCTCCCTGAGGGACGAGTACAATCTTCCTGATAATTCTTTACTATGTGGCATCGTCAAGGACATGCCAAAACCCGCACCTTACAGCATCTAAGATATAAAGTGGCTCATCCTCCATGTGTTAACCCTTTTCAACTTATTACAGTAACCTTTTTCCAAATTATTATCCCTCTTTTATTCATCAAATAAATGTTCTGTTCTTTCTCCCTTTCATGCAATCAGAATAACGTTGAATCTTTATAGTTTTATGTGGCTACATATATATGTTTTCATAGCCTTTCCTATTTCAGTTTAAGAGTTGTGCTGTGTCATATTTTATACATGAATCGTTGGATGAGGAATAAATTCTTTTAGATATATGTAATGCGCACCCGGAAAATGGATGTAATAGTTAACAATTCTGCAATCATTCTGCAGGCCTTCTTTACAACCTCTGAGACATGAAATTGAAACTGGACAATAACATCGGCAATGAGCCTTATTGAAAAATGTAACAACCGTGCCAAACTATCAAACTAAACACTAATAATTATCTGATTCGTTTCTTCTGTTATTCCCTACATAGAATGCACAGTAAAGCATCTCCGAAAATTTTCTGTTCACATACAGATAAATCGGCTTATTTTGAGACTTGAATGAGAAAAGGGAAGAAAAATTAACAGAAAAACAGACCGACCATAGTCACACCCTAACCAGAATACATAGTGAAGTGGTTTCTTTACCAACCCACAATAGTCTTCACCATTCGTTTCCCCCCCCCTCTTCAAACCTTCAAATAATGAACATTCATCTTTGAGGAGGGTCTACAGTCCGAACATTTGCTCCTGTCATTCCTTCAATTCGATCTTTGGTTATCTCCACAAAATGACCCACTATCTCATGAAACTGCTTCAGCCCAGAAAGTGGGAGAATTATAGAGGACCTATCATTACCTGCAACCTGCAATTTCGACAACATTCCATCACTACTTCAAATGGTCACCATAAGCATGGATATATAGCTTTCCTTGCTCTCTGTACAAGGGTAATCCCCCCCCCCCAAAAAAAAAAAAGGGATAAAAAGGAAAAAGAACGAAAGAGGAAGAAAGACTTATTGGACGATAATTGAAACTTCTCTTAAAATCTCACCTCCGAAATCCTCAGAAAATGACCTCTGTTGTTGCTACCAAGATCGAAGAAGAATCTTTTCTGATCGACTCTGATTACCTTTGACACCCCCAAGTTACCGATTGCTTCCTGTGGGGGAAGTTCATCTGACCTGTCAACATTCAGTTCAGAAGTCATCACAGATTGGCTACTGTGCCCAGTTATGAAGCCAGCCCCTACATCATCAGAAAGTCCAACGAGGCGCTCAGAAGTTTCAGAACTTTGCTGTTGTGGCAGGCATAAAAACAAGGATGAAATAATCATAAGTGAGACCCCTCTAATAAATAGGAAAGTTATTTTTTTTTCAGTGGAACACATGTAAAACTGCATCACCTGATTGGGCAGCATAAAAAGACTTGATGCTTCATTGATCTCAGCCAAAATGTTCCTAAAGGCTGCCCAGCCTTCATCCCGTGAACTTCCAGCAGGAACAATAATAGTACTTCGGTTTCTACTGACAGAAGCTTCAGACACCTGCAAGTTATATCTATTAGAGAAGTGAACTTGAAGCATTGTAGCAAGTTGAATATGCCCCTGAAGATGGGCAAACAAATGACATGAAGACCATAGATTTCCTTTTGTTTTCTCTCAAAGCAACAGCATGCATAATGCCTGCAAGTTGAAAGACTACATCTGCTGCTCTGTCACCCTTGCATATGTTCAATCATTCTTTTGCATGCAAATTACATCTGCCAAAAAGGTAATTTAAAACCTAAGCAGACTTTGTATAACTTCCCCAGAATTTTTGCAAGAATGAGTTGATGTTAAGGATGATGAGAAAATATTTCAAGATGTTATCTTTTTTTTTTTTTTCTTAACACTTTGTCTTCTTCTATGTCATTGAAGCATATGGCTTTATCTCTTCTTCATTCAGGTGATAAACTTTGTACAGGGTGTAGTTTCTTTATAATACACCATTAATTCCCATGAAGTTTCCTCAGTACACAAAACTACATTGAACAAGAGGTTTATATAAATCATATCTGAACCATATTTTGACTTTGTAGCATCAACAAAGTCTCCAAGAAATAAGGGGCATGAAAAATAAATTACAGAATGACAGAAAGAAAGGTTTTGAAGCTGAAGGTAAATGTAAATTTGGTAAAAGACGCAACTTCTTAAAAGTTAACTTTCCATCATAGAGGAAGCAAAGGAGCTCCTCTAGTAAAATTCTGACCATCCCATGGTATAGTGATTTTGATGCAATAGTCAAGAATTGCCTAAAAGGGTCTTGTAAGTTCAAAATAGATTCTAAACAGGAAAGACAACTCGGACAACTCTTTCATTAATTGACTCTGGAAGGCATGTGCACATCAATCACTGCACAGAGGAATGTGGATTTCTTAAAAAGAGTTAGCTGCTTGCAAACTATAGCCATTGTATAGTTAATAGAGTAATGCTCAGAGAACTCGAATAAAGGCAATTGCAGCTAAAAACTCTCTTCCAGATCGTGAGTACAGGATAACTGTAAGAATCTTCTGATTTAGGATGATAAATGTTTGGACATATATAGATGAGTTAAGACTTTTGTTGATACATCCAAAACTGGGAAATATACAAAGCATGTATTTTTTTTAAAAATTCTTAATAAGATCATACTACAATCTTAAGATCCCATCGGCAGCCAGTGCCTTTCATGCAAAAACCTGTCACTACTTGATGACTCGTATGAAATCCTATACTCTGAGAGGATTGTTAATATCCAGCCAAATTTCCCTTACTGTTTCAATGGCAGACTTGCCTAAAAGATTGGAGGCTGGCCATTAAGCTTCAAGTGCAAAGATACAATAATCCCCATGTATTGCTGGTTCCTTTGCTTTCTATTGATTCCTCTATACATGTTCTTAACAGTTTCTCAAAGACAGCACCTAGGTTAGAATTAGTTTCAAGGTCAACATCCCCAAAACCGCTCTTATTCCTGTTTGATTTAACTAAGATAAACAAAATGCTTTGGGGAAGCCATCAGTTCTACCCTTCTTACATACATTTAACTCTATTGCGACTAGCAAGGTGGAGGTGGTGAGTGAATGCCCTTAAGTTGCATCATCAAGCCTCCATCATTGGACAGTTACCTCACTGTTTGGTAGAAAACAATGGAGATCATGAAAGATAAAGCGGATGATCTAGAAAAATGATTCTTCAAAAGCGGACTTAAAGGGTAAAGAGTGACTTTGTTTCTTACTAGTATTAACCTATAGCATGTCATTTACATTATTTTATCAACAACTGCATTTCCAAATAAGATCTGTAACCGGACTTAAAGGGTACCAACAACTAACCAGAAGAAAACAAATAAAGAATGATAATCTCAGAATAGAACTTAAAGAGTTGAACAAAATGGAAGTAAGAAAAGAGAATTTCACTCTTACATAGGACTTGTTGATTGGTGGGGAAAAAGCGAGTTTTTTTAATAGAAAATGGGGAATAAACAAAAATAATTTGAGAATGAGTTTTCCTCCAAATGAACAAACTAGAGGCCACCCAAAGAAGGGAAATAAAAGCATCCTCCGGACTTTAGGCACATTGGTTAAGGAAGTGCCTTTAAATACTCTTGATGGGTTGTAATGTGGTGAAGGAAGAGATGTTTATCCTATTACTATCCTATGTATGTAAATTTCTGCAAGATGACAAGAATACAAAGAGTATTAGGCTCAGCAACGGCTTAAGAAGAAGAGTCCACTGAGTGCAAGAGTGATATTTCATAGAAATAGGAGGTTAGCATTTTGCAAGCCATCTCAATCCAATATTAGGATAGATAAACAGAAGTGCGAAGCAAAAACACAATCTCTCCCTAAACCCTGTCCCAGACCATAAAATCTTGTTGTTGAGTCTGCTTAACAAGAAGAAATAAAAAGCATAGCATTTTACCTTCAAGAAGCGGCCCCTTCTGTTTTCTCCAATGTCAAAGTAGAAAACCTGCCGGTCAGCAATGGGAATTGATTAATTAATTGGAATGAATGGTACTGCTATTGCTGATCAGTGATAGTGCTAATAAAGAGGGAAAGAGAATTAAAAGAAAAAAGAAATGCCTTGGTGTCAAGCTGCAATTCCTTGCTGAAGAGGTCCTGATCATCAGCAGAATTATTAACATAGTAATTGAAGAGATCCAAGAACCAAGAAATCCCGGAGAAGGGGACGATGATGGTGGACCTGGTGGCTGAAGTCTTCTCTGATATCTTCAAGTAACGACCCCGTGGATTCTCTTTTAGATCGAAATAGAAAAGCTTGTGTTCCACTTGTAGAGTCTTACACATGAGCTCTACATCATTCCCTCCTCCTCCTCCACTGCCACTTCCTCCACCACCAACTCCGCCAGAATTCCCCTCCATCTAATCTACTAGATGTTAATATGGAATTAAATAGTTTTAATAGATTAAAGAAAGTAGAAGAGTGATGGGGGAGGAGGTAGATCTGAAAGATAATGAGAGACCGCAGCACACTCCAAACGACAGGATTGGCGGCGGCAAGTATTTGAGTTGTAGAAGAAGAGGTTTAGGAGGGTTGATGAAGATGTCGCGTTAGGATTTTTGGTTTAGGGTTTGAAGAGGAAGGAGGAAAGGAGAAGCAAAGCTAAGCTAAGCAGGAGTAGCCAGGAGGGATAACGAACGAACCAACCATACCATTGACTTGGTCCATTTTTCTCTTTTCTTTAATTTATTGTTTTAAGATAAATAAAATTTCCTACAAGAAAACACTGCCAGTCTAGTAAAGGAAAAGGAAAACTACTCCCTCTGCGAAGTCTCCTCCCTCTTCAATGAGTGAAAAATCTTCTGAACTGAACACAACATGAACCAGGAGCTTTCTTGTGTTCCTTTTTAGCTTATTGCTTGGAGTTGGAGTTAAATTACTAGTGTTGAAGCCGGAGAGGAATGCGTTTTGCCCCATTCTCTTTTAACTCACTAGACCACTACTCCTATAGTCCTAGTACTAAAGTGTTGCAAACTGCTTGGCCACTACCCTCCCTTGTCTTGTTTACCCCGGCTATACCCCACCCGACCTTCTCTTTTAACACCTGTTCGAACCTTCGAACCAAACTCTCAAATCTGCATGTTTACCCCGGCTATACCCCACCCGACCTTCTCTTTTAACACCTGTTCGAATCAAACTCTCAAATCTGCAGCAGCTAGTGCTTTCACTTCTCAAATATAACAGCATTCTCATCCACCAGCTTCTTACACTCAATCCCTGAGGGTCCTGACTCTGTTTCGTTTGAAGCGGCTTCTTCTTTCGTCCTCTTTCTTCACTCACCAATCAGGCAGTCACACCTGACTGAAAAATCATCTTACCAATATATAATAAAAATCAAATCTTTTTTCCTTCTTTTAGCATCATGTTATGATTTATTTTTGTATTGGTGAGAGATTAATTTAAATCTGACGTTAAAATTGTGTTTTGGGATAGAAATTCTCTCTTTCCGGGGCACTCTTGGTGGTTTGTTTGCAAATTCACAAGCTGATGGTTTTGTCCTTATGGGTTTGAAGGCTGGTCGAGAGAGTAGAATGCTGGGTGGTGAATGTTTGGACTCCGATAAAAGCAAAAGGACCATGCTCCTCTTCTACTGCAGCTCCCTTGTTTCATCATCATCAATTTTGAATTCCTTGATTGCCCATTCCTCTCATCTCAAACACATCCACCAGACACATGCCTTCATGCTTCTTAGAGCTTTCGATACAGACAACCTGCACCTCAGCCGATTCATTAACGCCTGCTCTTCTCTTGGCTTCTATTCCTATGCTTACTCTCTCTTCACCTCCATCACCCATGCCCCCGACATCTATCTCTACAACAACATCATCAAAGCTCTCTCCTCCTCTCCCACCCACCCCAAAGCTTCAATCTTTCTTTACAATAACATCCAACTTGCTAGCTTGCGACCTGATTCCTACTCTTTCCCTTTCGTTCTCAAGGCCGTCACTCGATTTTCATCAATCCAAACAGGGAGGCAACTTCACTCTCAATCCATTCGCTTTGGCCTCCACTCTAATCTTCACGTCCTTACGGCCTTTCTTCAGATGTACGCCTCCTTCGGCTCTGGTTGCATTTCTGATGCTCGCAAGCTGTTTGATGGAATGAGCATTTCGTCAGGAGATGTCGCTCTTTGGAATGCAATGCTTAATGGGTATGCTAAGCTGGGTGACCTCTGTAATGCTCGGGATTTATTTGAACGTATGCCTCAAAGAAATGTTATATCCTGGACAGCTCTCATTACTGGGTATGCACAGGCGAATCGGCCCCACGATGCCATTGCTTTGTTTCGAAGAATGCAGCTCGAGAATGTGGAGCCTGATGAAATTACTATGTTAGTTGCGCTTACTGCTTGTGCCCGTCTGGGTGCATTGGAGTTGGGGGAGTGGGTTCGGCACTACATTGACAGACTTGGATTATTGACTAAAAATATCCCTCTCAACAATGCACTAATAGACATGTACGCGAAGTCTGGCGACATTAAAAGGGCATTACAAGTATTCGAGAATTTAAATCATAAAACTATCATAACATGGACAACAATGATTGCTGGACTGGCTTTGCACGGACTTGGAACAGAAGCCCTTGAAATGTTCTCTCGAATGGAAAGGGCAAGAGTTAAGCCAAATTTCATCACTTTCACTGCCATCCTTTCCGCTTGTAGTCATGTGGGATTGGTACAAACCGGTAGATGGTATTTTAACCGTATGATATCTAGGTATGGGATTGAACCCAAGATTGAGCATTATGGCTGCATGATTGATTTACTTGGCCGCGCTGGTCACCTCAAAGAGGCACAAAAACTACTTGCTCAGATGCCATTCAAGCCTAACGCTGTTATATGGGGGTCTCTTCTTGCGGCTTGTAATATTCATGGTGATCCTGAGCTTGGAGAGCTTGCATTGCAGCATCTATTAGAGTTGGAGCCTGATAACAGCGGAAACTATGCACTTTTATCGAATATTTATGCTTCTTGTGGTAGATGGAACGAGTCTCGGGTGGTGAGAAAGGTGATGTGGGATGCAGGAATTAAAAAAAATCCAGGAGGAAGTCTTATTGAAGTGAATAACAGAGTCCATGAGTTTATTGCAGGAGAGACTTCGCATTCTCAGTTTGATAGGATACAAGAAGTTCTAAGCAAGATTAATCGGCAATTACGACTTTCTCAGCATTTCGAGATGGAAAGTGATGCGCTGCTTGACTTGGGATAGGACGCACTGCTACTTCTAAAGATGCATGATCTCTTACCAAATCATATTCTAGTTACGTTGGATAACTAAATGCTGTGACCATCTGAAAACCTGCTCCGCCGCACATGTTAAACAGCTGAGCAAGAAACTCACTTAGAGACCGGAATGGCTTTGACATCTCATTTCTCATCAAGCAGGTATGTCTTTGCAAAACCTGCATATTTTTCTGAGCTGTTGGTAGATTTTTATGATACACAAATTGTTTGTTTTTCCTTTTCATTTCCTGCTTCCAGTGATTTATCTCTTGTGCTAAATATAATGTCAGGTGTACCATACAGAATTGGCAAGTTCATTTGCAAAAATGATTAGTGAGTGGAGCATTGATAGTCAAAAACGATGAACTATTAATACTGAGGATCCCTTTTCATTTCAAGATTCAATAAATAATCAGCCTGTTTGACACTGCTTCCCCCAAGATTCTATGTTGTTATAGTAATCGATTACTGCCAGTACATTTCTTGAGTCATCGTTCAGAAGATTGAAAAGAAACAGGACATTTAACATGATATAATATTATAGAAGAAAAATAAAATCATAGAGGTCTTACAACATAAGGATTCTTGTTGCAAAATGGCTAACATATCCCAATGTTGTAGGGATAATAAAGACAAAACGAGCTAAGGTATACAGACAGAAAGGCAAATGTATAGATTTACATACACATATACATAGGCCGCCATCCGCTGGAGCTGCTTCAAAGCATTAAACCGTAGAAGAAATTGTGGTCAAATCCCAGGTCATAAAGCCCCAATCCTAGAAGAGCACTGGAGCATAAAATCTCAATTTTCTGTTTAACCACATGGCATGTACCTGGCCAAGATATGAGCAAATTGTAAGATGGTGGGCTTTGACCTTACTAAATAGGAATAAATGTAAGGTATAATTTATTTTTTATTTATGGAAGTTAGCAAAGAGGGCTTGTTGCAAAGAAAGTAAAGAAAAGAGAAGGAAAAAAAAAGTGATGGGAGTTTGGCCATTGTTCCATCATAACAATGAACATGGTCAAGACGGGAGAGAAAAATTTGGTTTAGACATCAAAGTTCTCACCTGTGTTGTGTAATTTTCCTTCTGGTTTACGAAATGTCACAACTAAGCTCTCATGATTTTCACTGTTCATAAATAAAGCTGAGTTCAACTGAAGTAGGCCATGCCTTGTCTCTTTTGCCAAAGACAGAAAGGAGTAAAAGCCTTGCCTTTCACTGTCTTCCATTTTTGAGTCAGTGGGTGCTTGCTGACAGCATGGTTCCAGTTCTAACATGGCAAAGGAGATACCAGAGTCCCTTTTTGTACAAACAGAAGTAGTATATAATTCAGATGGACAAAATTCACTGCGCTCACTGATCTTTAGCAGGAAATAGTCTGAACATTGGATGTTTCCTTCTGGTGCCTTTGTAATTGACAAATCATTGACCCTATTGCCATCCTCACATTCTTCAAGACTAGGAAAACACCCATCTCGTTGAGAAAAAGTGTTGTATTCACTATTCCCTGTTAATACATCGGCCACAGAAAGCTGTAGTTTTTGTACCATTGTCTTCTCCCCAGTTGTCTGTAATGAAAAAGTGACATCTGATCTTGAGTCCTCGTTAAATAAATCTTTTAACATTTTCGGCAGGTTTTCCATGACTGCTTCTGATACGGGCTTTCCAACTGCCCCTGTAGTTGCAAAAGTATTTATTTTATCATGGTTGACAATTTGCTTAGCAAATGCATAGTCATGCACATTCTCGTCCAAAAAGTTGTCTGATTTGCTCTCTACTTTACTCTTATGTTTCTTCTCTGGAATAGGAACAGCTAAAACCTGTGTTTTCCTTTGAGTGCAGCCACTTAGTGCGGATTCACTCTTCTGTAGATGTAGCCAGCTATCAATCTTAGAAAATTTGACACGGTTAATTTTGTTCATCTGTCTACTTCTATTTTTCTGAATGTGAATGATGCCAGCCTTTCGACTAATCATATTCCTTGATGCTCTTTCATTTTCTTGAAGACCCTTAAATTTAAAATCAGTTTCAGTTGTGTCTTGGCTGTATTCTGTTGCATCATCAGTATTATCTTTCATGTTCAACCCTGCCAGGCAGCTAGATCTGGAAAAACTGTGATCTGAATTATTTTCTGAACAATCCTTTACAGAGAAACTCACGGACTCTGCACGATGAAATGTTGGTTTTCTCCTCCTTGCAAGGACTGTGCCATCTCTTCCTTCAGAAGTTTGATACCACGCTCCAGACTTTCTTAGGCTGCAAATGGTAGGCCTCGTAAATCTTGGTAACTTTGATAAAGGATTCACTGTAATATCTACTATACTGCTCTTTTTAAGAGGTTCTTCCATTGAAGAATGGTATGCCTCCGTTTGCTCCTCAGATGATGTACCTGTCCCTGTTAGATTCTCTAATTTCTTGTTTAATATTTCAATGTCGCTTTTAACAAGCATCCACTCATCTTCAATATGTTTCATCTTTTGCTGCAGGTTTGCCATCGCAACTTCCTTCTTCTCTTTTGCTTCCTGATGATAAACGTCCACATCATTGGTCAGATCATCTATTATTTTATTTTACTTGCTTCTTCAATTTTTCACCAGAATATGTCAATTTTTACTTGATATGTTTTGCTACAGATAAGAAAAAATGTAATTATGTTTATGAGATTATATTCAACAGACATATGGATCTCATTGCTGGTCATTATGTACTTTATAGGAATCAAAACATGGTTGTGAATGAGTTTCCAAAATTATTCAAAGTGATGCAGTTAAAAAACATTATCTGCCATCATTCAAGAAAATTCCATTAAGAGGTTAATTTATGCTTTTTTGGACTCAATACTAGTGTTTTTCAGTGGATGAGGATAATGTAAACAAGCACAATCTTAATCAAAGTATATTCGCCTACTTACAAGTGTATCCTCATTTCCTAGGTGAACACCTTTCACCCTTGTTGCAAAATTTAAAGAACATATGGTCTCACACAAATCTTCTTCTTTGGGACTGACATGGACCAGCATTATTGTTTTTGAATCACCACCTGAGGATAGCAGGGGAGGATAGGAACTACATTAGCGAAGAATACTTAGATTGCAACACAGAAGACGGTCTATGAGTCCCGCGCTTTCGAATAACAAATGTCTATCAGATTTTTTTCTTAAAGAAGTCACATAACAAGATTTAGGAATTAATAACAGATACAGGTGGGTGATGACTATGATTTAAACTTATGTTGGAGAATTATTACGGTACTCCAACTGAGGTAAGAACAAATTCCCCTGTGAGTGGTTAGCGGCTGCAATGACATAGACAGAAGTGTGGACATGATTAAGGATTGTTACCTAGAGAATCTTTGAGAACTTGTGTCAGCTTGCTATTCCTGTCAAAAGTAAAAGGGATAATTTAGTTTTTAATTGAGACTCTGGAGAAGCCGTCATTATCTAGCCACCCATAGTTTTTAGGTTTGGAAAAGCTGATGAAGCATTTCTGTTTACATTTAGAATCTTCAAAAGTAAGTAGAAACTATTTCCTTGTTTCACTTGATGCTAGAGAACAGGCCAATCTTAAAGAATTCAGTTTTTTTCTTTCTTTTTGTAATCCTTACCTAACTGACAATGCTATGTTTACTATGATGGACGATATAAATGAAATAGGGTTTGGTTGGGTGGCCAAAATGCTCAAATATCGAAAAAAATAAGAGTTTGGTGAGTTCGCTGTTACCTGTAAGGTATATGATGCTTTTTCCTATGGAGGGCACTAATCACATCCCCGAGGGCAGAGAGTGACAAATTAATGGCTTTTCCTTCGTTGAGTCTTTTGCCCCATGCCTTTGTCTTCAGAACACGCTCGCTTCCCCCGAGATCAACTAACCATATTTTACTTGTTTCATTTCGCCTTTCAGGAGCATTGAAGCAAGTTATTGCTACCCGTATCATGCTATTGCGAGAAATATAAAAGAAACAAGATTAGAACAGAAGATAATAAATGCCCTTTCTTGAAGAACCTTCCGGAATCAGTCCATGTATCAAGGAAACTGCGTGACTGTTCTATTCTCATGCTGGACTACGTACTCTAATTAGGGAAACTCGATTACCAGTGAGATCGGCTAGATGTCAGGTTGGAATTCGTTGAGGCAGTTGATCTGAAACGGCAGCCCAATCTGTACAGCCTCAGAGCTTGGTTGCAGTCGTTCACCTTAATGGCCACAAGGTTCTCGATTTCAACTCCTCCTGTTGGGTCTGTTTGAATTGAAAGGCTGTATTTAGAGATTTTGGATCGTGTTAGAAAGGATTACCTCAGTACTTTCGAAATGATTGAAATTGTAGCTAGATAAACCCATGTAAAACATTTAGGGTATGAGAATAGACCAAGGTGGCATAGGATGAGTTGCTTTTGTTGATTTGGGGACAAGCAAGTCCTTTAGATTTCCCATGTATATCTCGAGCATACTGAAACTGATGAGAAACGCATGGTCACTGTCTACTGCTTGTTTAAATAGAGCCTCCATAGCCCGTGGCACTATGCCTGGAGTATCTCCATCACCTTCCTAGGATATATTAGACCAAGAACAGCGTACAGTTAGAAAACTCGGATGTAGATCGAATACCTTAATCCATGTTGGATTATTGTGTCTTCAGCACTGTGTGTGTCCTTTGGCTGTGTCGTTTACCTCTGAAACACCTAAATGTGTTGTGAGTGAAGTGTTAGCTGGTTCTCACCATGGTGAAAGTTTTTCCTGTGCCCGTTTGCCCATATGCAAAAATGCAGGCATTGTAACCATCAAGGACTGATTTGATGATGGGTTCAACTTCTGTAAAAACCTCATCTGAAAACTACCAACAATTAAAGCATGGTCGTGATAAATGACGATAAAATAGCTTTTTACTAGGTTTTTTGGTTGAAGAAGAATAAGAAATGAAATAATGAAGAGAGTTGATTTACGTCAAGCACCTTGGGATGAATCTGGGTGGAGAACCTTGTCAAAAGTGTAACTCTTGCTTTTACTGTCCATGAGCTTTAGAACAACTTTGTTTGAATCCGATGCTACGACTGGTCTTAAATGACCAGAATTCTCCCCAGATGGGATAGGTCTTATTCTACAAAATACACGGATGTTCCCTGCATGCAGTTACAAATAAGAAAAGAGCATTTATTAAACTGTAGTCAATTTGACATATCCTGGAACCATCGACTCCGACTCTTCAGATAATTGACGGCTATCGTCAATGAAATGAGTCGGTGGCATGGCATGAAATGTCAGTCCAACAACTTGTCTGTCTCTTTTCAAGTTATCACCATAAAAAGAAACCTGACTGACCTTTCAAGTCCAGGAACTCATTTAGGATTTGCCTCCTCTTTATGTTCAGTTGGTTTATGTGGCTGGTCAAGACAGTTAGTTCTTCTGGTCACAGGAAAATTTTATACAAGGGAGTGAGCGATAATTATGTGAATAATAAGGAACAGAGATGCATCTAGATTTATGAAAGAAAAGGTGCTGCTTTTTTTTACCTTTTATTTTTGAAATTGCACTGCGGTCATCATCATTAATATCAGAGTTGGTTGGCTGCACGTCAGCTGACTTTTCAGTGGGGAGGGTTCTTATTATATCACAAACTGATTTAACCCAGTTGGAAGTTAGATTTGCCTTTATCCCTAGTAGGGAATGAAGGGATTCAGCAAGATTTCCAACAGATTTTCTTGAATCCATCTTTTCTGCTTCCCAGTACTAGTCTGTGGAAAATATATGATTTCTTTGTTTCATTTCTCTACATCTTTATTCCAAATTCACACTCTGCAAATGAACAAGGGAAATGTAGTCTGTAGAGTTACATTGAAGCAGTCTAGCTTGAACAACAACCTTGACTTTCGGAAATAATAAAGATCGAATCTTTCACATCTTAAGTGATGGCCGACTACCAAGAGACTATAATTGCAGCTAAGGTAGAACGAATTTCTTGTATGCCAAGCTGTTGATATGTCAACTAATGTTAAAAAAATATAGTGAACTCAAGAAGCAGTCAACAGTATTCTGTTGAATTAAACAGAGCAGAGAAGTAAACTATACAAGATAAGATTTCTGGTTTTCTGCACCTCTAAAATTTATTTCCTGCTCTAAAGAAAAATGTATAATGATGCATAGAATCATGTTTTTAAATTAATGAACTGACAACAAACACAGATTAAGGGGGGGAAGTGAAATATTAAGTTTTCGAGGAACCAGATAAAAGAAAATACCAGCAATATTATGGCTATGGCTGAAGCCTGAAGGCTAAAATGGCACTTGAGACCCAAGATCATCCACAGCTAGCATGGTCGATCCTGGACCAGTTAGACACGGGATCAATCATACACCATCAACAGAAAATCCTTTCAGTGATGAAAAAACCTTAATCTGAATGGTAACAGTAGTCCTGATGACATGAAATTTCCATTGCTAGCTAGAAAAAGGAAAGAGAAGAGATTAAATCAGGCCGTGGTGGTGGCTCTATGCTGAAATGCGACTAATATCTGTCATTGTTGCAGTTATGACAGCTGAAAGATCACCCATTTTATCTGAATTAAACTGAAACCACAAGGGAGACTCGCAGATGTGAAACACCGGAGCATTCAATTGGTGCCAATATGTTATGCGAGTGCAGAGCACTATAGGTGGTTTCTAGCGCTAGCATCATGACAAAAGACTTGCCTGCCTTACTCTGCGTGAATACAGAACACTAGGGAGAGAGGAGAGAGAGTTGTCTGTTACTCTGCTGGTGAAGGAGGACCCATATACCATACACCATGACCCTACAAACATGATGCATATAATTCACTCGGCCAGCATTTCATTCATTCTGATATTCCAAAATCCAGTATACTTCACAAATAAGTGTTTTTTTTTGTGTGTGTGTGTGTTTGGAATGAAAATGGTCATATATTCATGTTAATGTTCTTTTCTCTAGAGTTTAAGAAATTGGTAGGTGGCGATCGAAGACTAGTACTTCAAAATAGTTTTTTATGGGATTTAAGAAATTTAATAATAAAATCATTGATTTTTAATAAAGAATTGTAATAAATTTAGGGAAAGAAACACAGTTTTAACAGCAAGAATGTTTGTTATTGGATGAATAAAAATTAGGAAAAGCATGTATCATTACTACCGGGACTATACATACTCTTTCAATTCTGTTATGTTAGAGGGGCTAGAGCGTCATTTCCTTCTGATATCGTCATTGAGGAATACATATCTCTTACACAATATTAATATTGATAAAAATATAGTAAGTTTTTATCATGGAGAGACTGTATGCATCAAAAAAATAGAGAGAGATGATTTAAAAGACACTAGACTACACAAATAAATTCGTGTGACTCAACATGGAGCCTAAAAAGTTTTTTTTTTTTTGATATTTATATAGGAACGGGGGAACACATGACCCGGAAAACGTACTTTGTCGAGGGTAATGCATTTGGCAAGATCAAGCCTAAATATATTTATGCTCAACCATATGCTAAACTCAAATACATGTGGGGTTGATGAGGTGTCAAAACTCAATATCTTGAGATCAACTACGAGTTGAACCTAAATGTACAGCACATTTTCAAACCAAAATGCACTTGGTCTCGTAACATAACTAAATTTAAAAATACTAGGTCTGATATATATATCAAACTCATATGCATTTAGATTCAACACATAATTGAACACAATTAGGTTGAGCATGACAGATTGTCAAACTCATGTATATTTGAGCTCAAAATGTAGTTGGATCCAAAGATATTATGTTTGATATATATATATATATATATATATATATATATATATATATACTATATATATACTATATATATCAAACTCATATGCATTTAGATTCAACACATAATTGAACACAATTAGGTTGAGCATGACAGATTGTAGTTGGATCCAAAGATATTATGTTTGAAAATAAATCACTCATATCATTTACATCCTATCAAACTTAAATACTTGGTGTTAATATTCTATTTTCGGCATATTTAATATTGAGCTTGTAAGCAAACATATAAAAAATACAGCAACACTTTAATAATAATGATAATAATAATAATAATAATAATAATAATACTGGTCGGTGATGATGAGGCGCATGCTTATGTAATCTATATGCTATTGATTAAAAACTTGATCATAAATATTCCCTTGACAGATAGATGGCTAGCTAGCCGACCGTAATAGTCTATATACTAGTCTTTTTTATAGCATGGTCCATCTTTCTTAATCTCGTGGACTAATAATCTTAGTTCTTCAATGTTAATTGGTGTGCAAACCACGTCAGGATAGACCAATCAATGGGCCAAGGAAAATTCAGTAGTTCCATCTTACGATAATGACACAGACAACAAGAAATATAATGTTGAATTTGTGAGGAGGAGGATCTATGATCGATCATTTCATCAGTTGGATTGAGAATTACGACTGTGATGGATGGATGGATCGATCGAAACAGTATTGTTTTTTGATTTAGTACCATGAATGTATTGGGAAAAAACAATCCAGCCCAACATCTGATAATGGAATAGCATGATAATTAAAATATTTTCTTGTAGTGTAGAGTTTGGATGTTAGAATTCCAAAGATGGCAAATTGAAAATCCAGATGGGATCTCCCATTTCCTGTTAGGAATTTAATTAGTAATAGATCTAGAGATAGGTGACCTGGGACAATGGAGTCTGTCAGGACCAGAGGTATTTAAAATATCCAGTTACTACTACATAGTTTCGAGCAATCCAGTATCTCTTAAGCACTACTGTGCATGTGAAGTTCTTTGAAACAGCCAACATACAAAGGCTGGCCATCGGGGTTTCTGCTAGGAAATATGTAACTCGCTTATTTAATTTACAGAGAATGAAACTCTTAATTTCATATGGTTTTAATGGCAACTTTCGATATCTATCCAAGACATTCAATTCCTTTGTACCAAATTTCAATATGTGGAGGCGTCATAGCCGGTGATTCACTATTATTTTGCCTAGCTAGCTATATGGTGAATCTGGGAGGGAGGGGACCAATTAATTGCATGAACCCTTGAGTTGGTGGCATTAAATAACCAAGGAGTAAAGGGAACCCAACTTCGTTGTGGATGCGACAGCTTGCTGGTGAAAGGTTAATTTCTTATCGACCACCATTTTCATTTCTTGAGGTAGAATTTTCAATGGAGAAGAGAGGTGTGAGGTCGTGGGGCTAGCACCTCATCGCTGTCACCCACATACTGATGCTAATTGACTACCGGGTCAAAGAACTACAGGTTCAAGCATTATTGGGTCAAGCATCCTCGGGTCAAGGACTACCAAATACTGAGTCAACCATGCTTGGGTGAAGAACTACCAGGTCAAGCAATTGCAAGCAGAGCAGAGCAATTGCAAGTACGTGATTGAGCCAAGGACTGCCGGGTTGAGCATGCGCAGGTGGAGGACTGTCTAGTCAAGGAATACCAGGTCAAACATGCTCGAGAGGGTACTGCCAGGTTGAGCCCTGTTGGGTCGAGCATGCTGAGTCACATATCGGGGACTACCATGCATGTTGTCAATTGGGACACACATAGTTGAGCTTTATAATATTGATAAGCAAACATTTGGTATAACAGCCATCTAATCTCTTTCACGACTGCCCACAACACAGTACATGGTTGTACAAAACAAACGTATCATCTCACCTTACAAACGATTTAGAGTCCTGGGGAGCCTCAAATATTGTTGGGGTGTCAATGCCCATCATACAGCAAAGGTCTGGTATTAAAATGATGAGCAAAACAACTCCCTGGAGCCACAGTATCAGGACTCCTTAGATACGATAATATAATAGACTAGAGTGAAACTGGAGTGCAAGGAAATGAGTGTGATGGACCATAGCTGCATAGATAAACTGCAGAACCACACATACAAGATTAGGAGTCACTGAGTTTATATAATTTACTTGGACTTCCTGCACACTTCAAAAAAAAACAGGAGGGAGGGAGGGCCAAAAATACATTTGATCGTGGAAGAAGCCTAAAACTGCAACAGTGTCTCTAAATGCTAAGAACTCGTTACACGTTGATTAGAGAGGGAAGAGGGAGGCCGGTCATATATCTTGTTGGATTTGAAAGAAGATTTTTCCTTTTAAAATCAGCAATTAGTTTTAAGATATGAGTGATTATTGACAGCCAAGATCAAATATTTATATATTTTTTGCTTTCAAACCCAGCCAACGCACACTAGAGCCACAGCAAGTAGTGTTAAAGCATAAAGCAAGCTCGGAAACAAGCTAGGGCCTCATTTAGTGACTGGTGTTGGGGTTTTCTCTGGGCTATTTTGAGAGGGATTCACAGAACAATCAACACAATAAAACGTCAGTAACGAAGATCTTGGATGGGGGGTAAATTTGGAAATGGGCATGGAACGGTCAGCTTGAAATGTTTAGGAAAAAGATAGGAGAATCCTTCTTTGAGGCATTTCTTTCAGGTGTATTAATTGTTGTGGGATGACAAGATGCTTTAGAGGCATTCGTTTATATTTGCCAATCGGTTTCCTTCAAGTTCAGGATAGTATTGTTCTTGTACATGCATGCCTTGTGTACTTGAAAACCAGGTGCCCATCTGATCTGACATACTTCATCACAGTGCATGGGTGGAGTTTAGGGATGCATTCCCCCCGCACCTTCATCAAGAAACCTTTCTAGCTCTCGATGATAAGGAAGCTGGATTGATCGGATATATAGGATCTGAAGCATTTTCCCCCCAGCATCTCCATAGAATTGATAAGCTCGATCGGAGAACATTTCACCTGCATATGTCCAATTCTATCTATCTATCTATCTACATATATATATATATATATATATATATGAGCATCTCTGGCAAAGATATGACTTTAAACAGACAGTTTGATATCATCTAGCAATAAAAGAATCAACCCACTTTCACTTAATTTGTGGTTGGTCAAGTTCTTTGATCGAATTAGAGCCTCCATAACAGAATACAACCAAAATTTCATAACTCGTTGTCCAACATTTTGATGTCATGTACATTAACAGCATGCATGCTGTTTTGCAAGCTTTTGAAAGCTCTCGATCGCCCTCTACAGAACATGCCTCCGAAAAGGCAAGATTGCTGATTTCTAAACTGGACGTAGTAAAAGTATGATATTTTTGTTCAGCCGACAGTAATGTACAAGAAAAACAGTGACCATGTTCAGGAGGTAAGCATGCCAAATAAAGCACAATCTACTGATCTGTTCGTGATCGATGTGGTTTCGTTGCAGGGAGACTCAAAGTCATCTCATTTGCATTAATTGCTTATCAGGAATCTATTGAGAAGCAGGTATGCCAGCAAAATCTGGAGGGTTCCTTACTAATCCTTTTTCTTTTTTTTAATTATATGTTTGTAAGCGTGGTTGAAGTTAGATTCAAAAGTGCTTTTTTAATTTAAAGATACATCAAAATATTTTTTTTATTTTTAAAATTTTATTTTTGACATCAAAATAATCTAAAAATATTTTTAAAAAAAGTAATTTAATAATTTTCCCTCTTTCTCTTAACATTTTAATTCATAAATTATAAGAATTCATTGTTTTTTCCATTGACTGCTTTCCTCTTTCACAGAAGAAGCCATTGTTGTTGTCGTTGGCCTTTCCACTGCCCATGATGTTTGGCTGGCTTTGGAGAACACTTTCAGTCACCATTCAAAGGCCCGAGAATTGAGACTCAAAGATGATTTGCAGACAATGAAACGTGGCACCCAACCTATTAAGAAACGTGTCTTCAAAACCCTTTGTGATCAGTTTCACGCCATTGAAAGAACTGTTGAAGTCATTGCCAAAGTGCATTGGTTTCTTCGTGGATTGGGCATTGATTTCTCATTGAAGGCTGATTATCACAATGTCTCACTATTTGCTACAATTCCATATGGAGAAATAGCATTCATCTATGAAAAGGTTCACATGATGATTATGTAGGTGATTATTGACTTGAGATTATATCTTATATAGATAATGTTATATTTTGATCATGATATATGTTATCTTAATTGAGGCAACAAGAGGATAATATGAATTGTATAAAAGTATTTGAGTAATCAAGACATGATTCATCACCCCAAATGATTTAGAATATATATATATATATATATATATGACCAAGGTGGAATGAGATTTGAAAAAACAAACGATCAATTACTATTATGTAGATAACAAACATGATTTGATATGGTAAATATACATTATGCTTTAATGTTAAATGAAGACATTATTGGTGATAGCATATTAATTATCTTGAAAACCAGTCATTAAAATGTATGTCAAATTATTGATGACTTTTCTACTATTTAAATGATCATGACACATTGTTAGATGATACACTTGATTTTCAAATATAAATTAATCAATTGTTGAATTGATAATAAATTAAATTGATTAGTTTATTTAATTCTATTTAATTATAAAATATGATTTATATTTGGGTCAACATATTAGGAACCTGAGTCACACGCATTAAAAACCATTAATTAGAGATTAAACTAGGATGATTTAATTGACTGTGACTTGATTAAAATATATTTTAGAAATTAAGATCTAGAATATAATTACTATGGGCATTAAGAAAAATAAAGTAAGAAATTGATTGAGTTAATTTCTAAAATTGTTCCTCATTAATATACATATATTATTCAATAAACAAACTGATACTTTGACTTTTATAGAATTTTTAAGATTTTTCTATAAATAATAAGTTGTGTCTTTTATTTTTAAACAAGAAGAGTGGTTTTCTATTAGATAGAAAAAAACTACATAAACACAAAAATAAAGATAGCACTCTAGGCATAACAACCTCTCTCTTATAAATAGATATTTGAGAAATTTCTCCATGGTAGTTCATGTGGATTATCGTTGAAGATTAGAACATTGAATGACTTGTGATTTGCGACAACCATGTGATTAAAAAATTTATTTAAAGCATAAAAAAAATAAGATTTTCAGGTAATAGAACCCTAAAAAATTCAAGATCCATCTTTCAAGAAACTCTGGATAATTTTATTTCATAGTTTTCGTTTCGTGTGATATTCTAAAAACTCAACATAATTAATGTCAAAGAATAATTTAAATTAAGTATATTAATGCAGGACCTTAATCTTGACTTGATATGTACGTAGAAGTACAAGATGGTGAGGCAAGCACATGTCTAAACTTAATGGCAATCGCATGCTTAATTATTGCTAATCGCATCTTTTCCCCTCAGCTTTCGCGGCGTGGAATAATGAATCTCCTCACAGCAGCTGAGCCTTGCTAATTTCCATGCTGAATCTGTTTAATATTATTTGTACAGCAGTGCTACTGATCATAGAGAAGGGAGCTGCATATATGCTGGTGCTCAATTAAAATTAATTACGTGCAAGTTATGGCAATTGATCTGGAGATTCCAATCCACATGCATGGGATTATCAATTTCAATAGCATTTCTTCTGGAAGCTTAGAAGAGATTAACTCGATCGAGCTATAAGGAGAACGTTCATTCAGATTTGATCAGGTATTAAGTTTGAGAGTTTTAGTAACTTAATTTCCATAAAAACTATATATACATAATTAAAACCACTCTCAAGTCTTGATTTGGTATAGATAGAGTACAAATTAATCCCTTTAAATATATGTGTGTGTGTGTGTGTGTGTGTGTGTATGAAAGGTCCCGTGATGTTTAATGTTCGCGGGGTCATCGTGAAAACTAATCATAAGTTACCGGTACGTAGTTAAGCACGTTCGATCAGAGCTCTTGATTATATATATATCGTGGCACTTTACAGCCTTTTCCTTATTATTTACCATGGAATTCTGCTAAACTACATGCATAAATGCAAGGAATGGTATGGAAACTTTCCATTACCTGCTTCTCGAACAAGATCAATAAAGGAATAGTGTGTGTGTGTGTAATTAAATCCACTTCGAGGATAAGTTCCTGCCCTACATGATCATGATCGACATGTTCATTCGTGCCGTTGGTTGGTTCTGATCATAAGGTGTAAAGTTTATTACAGGTGGTTACAGCTAAGAATGCTTAGCAAAGAGAAGAGAAGAGTTCTGATTTTCTGACAAAAGAATAAAAATGGTCATAAAAAATCGAACCTATGCGAGTTAGTGATCGAAAGAGAGACTTCCGATAGTTTTTTAAGGTTCGCCTGCACATGCAAAGCACTTCCATACATGCAATCAAGGATATATAATTAGTATAATAAGATCCTGAAATTATGGGGGTCAAAATTTCCTGCTTGTGTCATTGGATGTGAAAACTACGCATCAGATTCTCTCTCATATAGATTAATTGCGTCAAAAGTTAGAGGTGGGGATTTCCCAACAGTATTGTCAAAGGAATACAATCTTTAATTTTCTTTCTTCTTCATTTTTTCTGTTTACAACTTCCAAAAGCCACTAATGAAGGTGATAGTAAACAAATGAGAGATTTGACCGTAGCACCCATTGGCCATGTGCTTAATCTAGCTAGTGGGAGTAGAAAATGCGGTGGTCTCATATGAAGATCGATTACTAGTAACACGCCTTAATTTGTACAGATGGTTGACTAAGAATGATCGAAGAGTAGGGAAGCTGATTGTGCCAATTTGGGTGCTCATATTCTCTTACCAGTATCAACTCCAAGAAGCAGAGGACATGAGTTAGCTTTAATATCGATATTATGGTGGAGAAGGGGAAGGGACCTCTTCCTATTGGAAACAGAATCCAAGGAGTAATGTCAGTGCCAAACGTCAAAGCTGTTGATGCTGCGACTGGTGCAAGTTGCAACACATGTTTTGGAATAGGAATACCATGAACAATATTTTCCACATAAATTTTAATTATAATTATGAGAAGTTTGCACATTCCCTCTGAATTATTTTACTGAAATGCACTGGAGTTTGAGCCACTCCTTGCGAGTGTTCCCATGGTATCTTGGTTTTGAAAGAATGGAGGTCAAAAAGCCCATTGACTTCATCACTAGGCAGCCTATAAGGAAGTGGACATTTTTCCTTGAAGAAAAAATAATGTGCTTCAGGCAACAGTTTCTGCTACCTGTTAGCTCACTTTTCTCACAAGTTTCCATTTTCTATGATTCTCCCATATATATATATATACTGCTATACTAATATTTTTACATTCCACTTGCTCTACTTTCATGTCTATATAAACAACTCAATTTCTTCAACTTCTTGTATCGCATCCTCTCCCTAGTTTCCTCACTAATTGCTAGTGCTACCTGCTGCTGTTTCAATCTTAATTCAGCCACCGTAAGGCCACCCTCATTTACTGCTATGTCTCAAATATTTGTATTTCTTCCTGACTAATCTTCACTTTGCTTTTCCTTTGTGCCAGGAAAATGAATTTCCTTGGATACATGGCCATGCTGATTTTTCTGACAATTTCAAAGACTGTCGAGGGTTATGGCACTGCGTGGACTAGTGCACATGCAACATTCTATGGAGGTGGGGATGCATCTGGGACAATGGGTAAGAAATTAAGGCAAATCAATAATTAACTGCTTAGCCACAAAAAATCATTATTGATTAGTTCTTGTTTTCTCTTAAATCTGGTCCGCCCCATTAATTCTTTTCATCATTGGTTGCATCTGTAGGCGGTGCTTGTGGATATGGGAATCTCTATAGCCAGGGATACGGGACAAACACAGCTGCACTGAGTACTGCTCTTTTCAACAATGGCTTGAGCTGTGGAGCTTGCTATGAGATTAAATGCGCAAATGACAAAAAATGGTGCTTACCAGGGTCCATTATTGTCACGGCGACGAATTTTTGCCCCCCAAACTTGGCTCTTCCAAATCATAATGGTGGGTGGTGTAACCCTCCACAGCAACACTTTGACCTTTCTCAGCCTGTTTTCCAAAAGATTGCCCAGTACAAAGCTGGAATAGTGCCTGTCCAGTATAGAAGGTCCACACCCTACTCTACATTCACATGATCTGTTCACACGCTTTTAATTTGGTTTTGCAGGCTATAGTTAACTTCTTGTTCGAATATATATACATGCAGGGTTGTTTGCAGAAAGAGTGGTGGTATCAGATTCACGATTAATGGGCACTCCTACTTCAATCTCGTGCTGATAACCAATGTGGGCGGAGCTGGTGATGTGGTCGCGGTTTCCATAAAAGGGTCCGAAAGCAATTGGCAGGCAATGTCCAGGAACTGGGGCCAGAAGTGGCAGAGTAACAGCTACCTGAATAATCAAGCCCTCTCTTTCAAGGTCACAACCAGTGATGGACACACTGTAGTCTCCAACAACGTGGCTCCATCCAACTGGGCTTTTGGCCAGACCTACACAGGGGGGCAGTTCTAACTTCTTAGTCATATAATGTCTTTTTTGTTTAGTATATATGATACTGTTTTAATCTTGCCATGCATGGTGGGGTTGTTTTTTGAAAATGCCCCCCCACACCTATCAGTTTTTGCCTGACTTTCATGGCGTTGTTTGCTGAAGTCATAACCACGTATCTTTTCATCAAGTGGTCTCCTCAGTCTGCAGAGTGCATCTACCTGTGTTAACAGTGAGACAGAAACCCCTTCAGTGGCGAAGTGTATGGTTTGATCTGTTTCTCTTCTTCTTCTTTTTTTTGTTCGAGTTTGGCTGAGGTGAACAAAGGCTTTTTCACCCGCCCAAAGGCAAAATCCTTTCCCAAAAGGATGTCTGGTTTCACATCTGTAACAGAGTTACATAAATTAAGGAAGGAAATGAAAAGATGTTTAAGGGCAATCTTTTTTCTGCTCAGGCATTGATTTAGTTGTAACTAGGAGTTGTTGTTAATGCATACACAGCTTCCTATATAGCTTGTGTTAATTTTGTGCTTTCCAATATCAATTACGAAGAGAATAACTGTTTTTGTTGGTTCTGCCTATCCTGGTTTCCTCGAACAAACAGCTGAACATCATGAGATAGCAGCTTTCAAACAATCAATGATGCCTATTTGGTGTAGCAATTATATATATCCGCAGAACAGAACTGCTTAATTTTAAGATAAAGAGTCATTTCCTCTATATTGGGTGAAGCATAAGATTAATTAATGTGCACACAAGTCTCGGGAGGATTCCGATACCAATTTAGAGGTAGAAATGAGACATGTATAGCAAAAGTGGACGTTAGTGATGGCGGGTTGCCATCAAAAAGCAGGTGACCAAGACATCCAATGAGCTTGCGGCATTTAATGAAGTTACAATTTTCGTTAATTTTAGAAGAGAAATCAAGAAGGAAAAGACAAAAACAAAAGGTTGACAATTAAATAACTAGCAATAATAATCGAGGGAAAGAAATGAAAGAATACTTCTTTTCTTACAAACACTAAAAAAAAATCACCTTGAAGTTTATTATTGGCAAGAATACATGATGCGAGAATTATAAAACAATTTGATTACATCTTAAGATTTTATAAGAAAATAAAATTTGATGTTCAATTTGAAGATGGCTTCTAGTTTACAAAAAATACAAGAACAAAATAACATTTATGAATCTTGTCATTTAGAAAAGCAAACCATTAGTGTTTTTCTTGATAAAACATGTAGAGCTTTAATAAAACTCCACCTAGTACACACGCATATGTTTGACCTTATGCAAATGAATCTTTGTTCAACGTATTTTTGTGTTTATTGATGATTGTAATAAGTATTGTTGGACTTATTTTCTTAAATCCAAAGCTGTTGTGTTTACTAAGTTTATGAAAGTAAATGAGACAAAATCAAGGAACAAATTAAAGATGTAAGAGTTTGACAATAAATCTATGTATTCTTCTAAAATTTTTAAGGATTATTTGGTGATAGGATCGGTAAAACATCAACTAAAAATGTCGATTACTATACAATATAATGGGGTTAGTGAGAGGGAAAATAGAACATTAACGGAGATGACAAAATGTTTGCTATTTGAGAATCAAATGTCATCAAAATTAGGATAGCTAAGCAAACATCTCATCATCTCTGGATGGTTGTAAGGATCACAAATGACAATGTTTTATATATATATATCTTCTCTGGATGGAACTGAGAGCTAAATAAATATAACTGAGACTGGGAGAGGCCCCCCATCTGTGTATATCCCGGAAATGAAAAGGCAAAGCTCAATGGGCCTCTTGCCCGGATGTATGCTAGAAAACAGGCTAGTAGACGATGGCGTTAGGTGGTACCATACGCTGGCGTCCAGCCCCAAGTCCAAAGCCACCCAGAGGCAGACGCGCTCTCCCCTCTCCTCCTCCTCCTCCTCCAAGTAAACAAACAAAAAAAAAGAGTAGCTGTAAATTCTCTGCATCTCTTTCTTCTTCAGTAGCAGTGCAGCGTAGTAGGCTAGTAGTAGTCCATATACTGTCGCTGGAAATATAATTTATAATAATAATAATATAATGGGTTTTGAAAAAGAGGGAGAAACAAAAACAGAATTCGAAGATGAAGAGACAGAAGGAGATCATGTTGAAAGAAGCGATTACTACTTCGATAAGATTGGGAGACCCATTCCCATCCTCTCTGATCAAACTGTTTCCCCTTTCCCTTTGCAAAACCCTCCTCTTCCCGCTCGCCCCCTCGCCCTTTCCCAATCCCGCCGTCTCATCTTCGTCGCCCATCCCTCCGGTATTCTTCTCAACTTCCTCATCCTTAAACTTATAA
Organism: Salix exigua; assembly: GCA_032356905.1. NCBI lineage: Eukaryota > Viridiplantae > Streptophyta > Magnoliopsida > Malpighiales > Salicaceae > Salix > Salix exigua. Next base: position 16,621,859 of record CM063597.1, read on the forward strand.
TATTTACTATATCTTCTAAATCAACTGACTGACTCATGCCTCTTTTTCTTTTTTTAGGGTTTCTGGTTGCGAGGACGAAAGATGTCATGGATGCCGCTATTGATATTAAGGAAAAAGACAGCTCTTCTTCGTCGTCCATTCAACATGTCAGTCTTGTGGATGTCCCTATTGGGAAAGCTCACATTTTGACGCTCTCTACGGACTCCTCTACTCTTGCTGTTTCTGTTGCTGCTCATATTTATTTATTCCATGTTCATTCCCTTCTCGATAAGGTACCCCCAACCCGTATTCCATTTACTGTCAAAATTCCAATTTTTTCTATAAATTGTGATCCTATATCCATTATCTATTTCTTATCATCTTTTTTTGTTTTTGTTTTGCAGGAGCTAAAACCATCCTTCTCTTGCTCGCTGAGTGAACCATCATCATCTACTGTCAAGGACATACAATGGAGAAGGGGACCGGACAATTCTTACCTTGTTCTTTCAAATCATGGGAAGCTATATCATGGTGCTCTTGCTGCCGGCACCCATACTTTTAAACACATAACGGACAATGTTGATGCTGGTATGCTTTCTTTCTTTCTTATGCCAATAACAGTTACTAAATGCGATACATGCTAGTTGACTCTTTGGAGCCCTTTAGATTTATCGCCGCAATGCAGAAACAGATGTGGATGGTTCAATCTAACATATTTGGCAATGCCTGGGCTTTTATTGGGTGAAAACATTGCTTGGCGTGGTTATTACAGGCTACTCGTGCTATATTATTATAGCCTTGCATGAAAACTACCCTAATACAAGTTTGCTATTCCAACAACTGCATTGTTTTTCAAATTAAATAATTTTTTCCCATCATGAAGTTGTGACGATTTTTTTTGTTACTGCTAGTATGATGATGCTTACTTTTGCCTGCTCTCTTTGATAGTTGAATGGAGTCTAAAAGGAAAATATATTGCTGTCGCAAGAGAGAGTCTTATCAGCATTCTGTCCTCCAATTTCAAGGAAAGGTTTAGTATATCCCTCCCATTCAGGTCATGGATTGCTGATAGTGATGATAACTGCACTGTCAAAGGTATTTTCTTTAATCGTCAGATCCCATGCCACTCACATGCACGACCTAATGGATGTTTTTTCTTTCTTTTTTACTGGAGGTAATGATTTGGATGGATTAGAAATGAACTTTCTATTGGACAAAGTAGGCATCATTTCCGTTTTTGTTAGCAATCAGGACACTTGTGTTTTCATGTTATGGCCTTTGGATCTATTGGGATTGGTTTTACATTAATTAAAGTAGAGTTTCACTTTCTAATATTATATTGTGGTTTGACTCATTTATTAATTTCATCTAAATCCAGTGAGCTGTTATTGTACTTTCATCAAAAAGAATTTCCTTGTGTAAATGGATATACAAAGTTCTTTTGGCTTTTGAGTCCCATTCCCAGTTATAAAAGATCTTATCTATCTCCTTGAAATATTTTCTGTTGTTAATTTCTGGAACTAATTAAGTTTTCTTGAATAACTGAACCAGTGGATTCTATCAGATGGGTACGTCATGATAGTATAATTGTAGGATGCTTTCAGCAAACTGCAGATGGAAAGGAAGAAAATTACCGTCTTCAAGTAATCAGCAGAAAAGATGGCAAGATTTATGATGTTAGTAATTGTTCTCCACTTGATTATAAGGAATTGGCCTTCACTTTATTATCACTGTTTTCATTATTTTACACCATTTGATATTGACATGGTGGAATTTTTTGAGGTGCTACTACACATCTGTTTTGAACTTTTAGCTGAATTAATGTAGGGTTACATGGGTTTAGGGTTTGGGTTTGGCACCTTGTGCTTTTGCTGAAGTTCTGAAGGAAAAAAAGACTGCCAAAGCTGTGATTGCCATTCTTTGTTTGTATGCTTATTTATTGTTGGATAATTGATTCATGGAACTTTCTTTTGCAGAGTTCTTCCAAGCCAGTTGTGCTATCATTCCATGATCTGTTTTCGGGTCTTGTTGACGATATTGTGCCCTATGGAAGTGGACCTTATTTATTCCTGGACTATTTAGAACAATGGTATTGATGTTAATTTCATACCTGTGTAATTTTTCTTTATACATGATATGATTGACAAAAAGTCAGAACAATGTATGCTTATTTAAAGTTAGGTCATTGCTAAATATTGTTTTCACCGGAAGACCATTCCACATAACATAGCTGTGGTTATGTATAGTTTGACTGGCACTAATATTAAAGTTTCTTCTAGTTATATAAAACTATGAATTTGTTGCATGCTCATTACCAGGAACGCTCTCTGTTACTAGAAATTTTATGCTTTGCGGAACATTTATTTCCATATCCCATCTTCCTTGAAGCCTTACTGTCTAGAACAAAATCTAAGCATTACCTGCCCATTTACATTTGTCAATAGAAATGTTTTACTTGGGTTCCAGTAGTGACTCTTTTTTGTTAAGGGCTTCAGACTTGTCTACCTTGTGCTGGTTATGACTTTCTCTTCTTTTTGTTTATAATGTGTTTTGTAGTATCGATTATCTGTTGCGGTCTTGAGTTTGAAACATTAATATTTTTTTTCATTTATTCCTATATTTGTTTGCTAGCCATAAGCGAGTCTCATTACTCCAGTAAGAAATAAATGCCTCTAATGTCTTTTAATACCTACCAGTTCAAACCCGCATTGATTTGTAATAATTTAAGTTGCTCTTCTATCTGAATTTTTAATTGCAGTGGGCTTGCAATTACAGCTAACAAGAAGAACACAGATCAGCACATTGTGTTGCTTGGTTGGTCAGTGGAGGATGGGATGAGTGAGACTGCAGTTATTGACATTGAACGAGATACATGGCTCCCTAGGATTGAGCTTCAAGGTACAGATGAATCAAGTGACCGGTTTGTTTTGTAATAGTGTTGATTGTATGTACCCAGGACAGTGCAAACAAATCAAGTGATTATTTTGTTTTGTCAAGCATGTTCAGATGACTTAGTGTTTCTTATGTCTCGGGGTTCTCTGGAAACTTCATTTTAAATTTTTTAAAGCTGTGTTATGAGTTTCTGTCATTTCAGGATCGTGGTTAATTTTATAACTTTTATTCTAAGAAATGTTTAAATGGCCTTGTTTTAGAAAACGGAGATGATAATCTGATCATGGGGCTCTGCGTTGACAAGGTTTCCTTCTATGGAAAAGTAAAAGTTGAAGTGGGGGCTGAAGAACAGAAAGAACTTTCACCCTTCTGTGTTCTTATGTGTGTTACTCTTGAGGGAAAGCTTGTTATGTTCAAGGTTGCAAGGTAAATCTCTATATCATTTGCATCTCCCCTTGTAAACAATAGGATCTGTTATTCTAAATTAGGCATCTAAGTTATTTGCATCTTCTCCTCACAACCTAAATTATATCAATATTATTCATATGCTGTATATATATGTTCTGGCAACTGAATTGCTTTATATTGCAGTGCTGCAGGAGCTAATATTCAGCCAGAAGTTGATTCTTCCCTTGAGTATAAGGAAGAGGATATTGCTTTAGAACTTGAAGGATTTGATCAGTCTAATCTTTCATCTGGGCTGCATGAAGAGACATTGGAAGAGACGACTCAAGGTCTTCAACCACAACATGTGAGCAGCAAGGAACCACACCTCAATAAGGACGGTGGAATTCCTACACAGAAGGACCTCGTGCCTTCTGACAAGAATGAGATTTCAATGTCTGCATACACATACGATATTCCTGAAAAGCTGGAAATAAAATCACTTTCTGTACAACAAAGTCCAAAATTAGGGAAGTCATCTTTGAAGGCCTCATTTCCAGAGATACCTAGTTATTTAAGGAGTGATTCCAGCAAAACAGAAACTCAAAGACTTGCTGGGTTTGTATCTAGATCTGCTTTATGTGAAAAAGTTTTAACTGATGCCCCCAGCATATCAAGTTGTAAGGATTTACCAAACAATGATGATCTTTCAAAGGAACCTCGTAGGGAAGTTGGATCAACTGCTTTACCAGGTGTCCCATCTCAGTCATGTTCAAGTGGAAAAGTTACATTTTCAGCTTCAGCTTTGATTCAAGGAAATAGACCTGATTATAATAATGTTCAAGTTGGTGCTGCAAATGTTCCTGGTGACCTTGGTTGTAAATCTTTTCGCTTGAAGGATACTGCTGATCAATCAACTTCTGACAATGCTTCTGTTAGACCAGCCCTTAATGGGGAACAAAGAGGTTCAATTGTGTCAGGGACAATTGAATCATTGCCTACCTTTCAAAGCTCACAGTTGTCATCTTATGAAAATTCTGCTTCAGTCAGGTCTCCAAACCACATACCCAAGTATTTAAAAGACAGCCACAAAATTTCATCCCTGAGGAGTTCCGAGCCAAACTTATCAAAACAATTTGGTAATGTATGTATATTTTTCCTATGCTGATACAAAAAAAAAACTTCGGCACATAATCTCTTACAGCTATCATGCCATTTCAATCCTTTAATGTGAATTGTATCTTTGTTTATTTGTAACTTTATAACCTAGCAAAAATTGAACAGCAGCATCGCTAGATAGTACATATGGAGATTCTTAAATTTTAATTTCTGCACTGCTAATCAAGTTTAGTCTTTTGTAAATTTCACAAGCATTTACCTGCTTTATGAGCCAGCATATCAAAAAAAAAAAAATTACAAGTACATTTTACATGACTAGCTTGTTCCCTCATATGGATGTGTATATCCGCGTAAATGTCTGTTTCTCTGTGTGATCTTGTTTGTTTCTTTTTCTCTTCCTTTTGAGGAATGGGAATGTAGTTTTTTCCCAATTGCACTGCTTCTTTTGTCTCATATTGTCCTTTAAAAATTTCTATACTCTAGATTAAAGAGCTAGCTAAAGAGTTGGATACACTTCTGGAATGCATTGAAGAAAAAGGTGGTTTCAGGGATGCCTGCACTGTATTTCTGAGAGGCTCAGTTTTAGCTTTGGAGGAGGGCATGGGAACTCTCTCTGAAAATTGCAGAAAGTTGAAGGTGATATTTCATTGTAAAGCTCATTGTTATTTCTTAGTACATCTATCATGTATCATTATCAGCATGCAGGTTTGATTTGTTTACACTTTCATCTTTTGTTCTGTTAGTTGCTATATTCACTAGAAAATTATCACTCAGTAAGAATGGTAGGCTCTTTAGAATATAAGGCAGTAAAGCATAAGTGAAAAAACATGATGAGAGAGAGATTTCTGGTCTTCTCATCTCTTAGAAATAGAATTAATATCGAAGTAGATGAAACTTGAGAGTACAACTTGGAGTTGAGGTCCCTTTTGAGTGAGCCTCTTCCAAGCTGACCATCTATGAAACAATGGCATTTTACCAGGTGTGTAGATGTGATTTGCTTGGTCATTGATCTATTAAGACCTGCATGCCTCGGCATATTTTTGCATTATGTATGCTGTATATAGGTTCTTTGTGATGCTTGCAGCCAGATTGTTTCAAGTGTTATTTATGTGTCTTAGTATTTTCCAGAGCATGATGGATGAGCGGCTTGGAGAGATCCACCATCTTCTGGATAAAACTGTGCAAGGTATTTTTCAGTTTTCCAAATGTCTTGGTATTGGTGAACAGCATTTTCATTTTCTTGAATTGAATAATTTGAGAAATTGGGAACTTTCAGTAACTTAAAAAGCAGAAGTGTACAAGTCATTTTGATTTAAACATCACTTCCCTGAAAGATTTAGAAATTACTACAATCTGCTACAAGATACTATTTCAGGATTATAATGATATTTGTATAATGCATCTCCCTTTTTTTGTGTGTGTGTTGGTTTCTTGTTTTGAGTTTCCACTAGATTGTTCATCTGGTTTTCAGTTTTGGCAAGGAAAATATATGTTGATGGTATTGTCAAGCAAGCTTCTGATAGCCAATATTTGGAACTCTGGAATCGCCAAAAGTTGAGCTCTGAATTTGAGTTGAAGCGGCAGTGTATACTAAAACTAAATCAGGTTGGTTATCAGTTGTTGTTTACCTATGATATTTGTCCAACTTGACAATTGCTATATCTTAATCCCTTTTCCAGGAGTTGACTAATCAGTTGATTCAATTGGAGAGACACTTCAATACCCTTGAACTTCAGAGTTTCGGTAGAAATGCTGGATCTCACACAGATCGGAGAACTTTGCAGATTAGATATATGCCTTCAAGGTTTAGTTGATATCAAATGGTTAGCTTGTATATGAGAATTGCCAAAAAGAAGATAAAACTTGAAAAATAAAATCTACGATGTTGTTCATAGTTTACAGGATCTTTTTATCAAACAATTGCTGGAAGATCATGATCAAATAGATAGCAAGGCAATCCAACTTTAGCTTTGTGGAAATTGGTGGCTTTGGTATCCTAATTTCACTAATTCTGAAAATATTTTGTTTGCAGACAACTTCAGTCCTTGCATAGTTTACAAAACACAATGAGTTCACAGTTAGCAGCTGCTGAACAACTTTCTGAATGTCTCTCAAAACAAATGTCCGTGCTGAGTATAGGGTCACCTGTAAGACAAAAGAATGTCAAGAAGGAACTTTTTGAAACAATCGGAATCCCATATGATGCCTCTTTTAGCTCACCAGATGCAACAAAAGTTGGTGATACCATTTCATTGAAAAAACTTCTACTTTCTTCGAGTTCTTCTGCCACTATAGGTAAGTCTAGGAGACACCAATCAAGTGCTATGAAAAGTTCTGACTCAGAAACTTCAAGGAGAAGGAGGGACTCACTTGATCAGGTAATTGTTTTTCAAGCCATTTTATAAATCTTGATGATCACCCTCTAGTGTTCATCGCATGCTAATCTCAACTACTTGGAATTGAAATTTAGCTGCCCTGAGTTAGTCCTCTTATGATACTCAATTCACTGAAACTAGATTGCTTTTGCTGATGCTTGAAGTATAGAATCAATCTACTAAAAGCTTTCCATTGGATATATGAATCGAGCTTCGCTTAGACCATTATGCTCTGTCACTCTTATTGTGGATTCACACACACTCTTCCTCGTGACTTTTTTGATAATGCAACTTATATTTAAAACAAACAAATAATCTCAACGAGGTAAACTACTCAGGAGATGGAAAAATGTACACAAGGAGAGACTAAATTCAAAACTTCTAGATAAAAATAAATGGGAAGAGATTCAATGGTTGAAACTTCTTATAGTCATGTTTTAGAATCAATTAAGGCTGCTCTACCAGGAGATTTAGTTTGGTTTCAGTGTGCATAAGAATTTTACTAAAATATGTGTCCTGCTAAATTAGCAGAAACATATTTATCTCTAAAACAAACCACAGTTTTAACTTGAAGAGAACTAAATTGCTGCTACTATCTTCTTAGAACTTGAAGTTATGCTTTTATGTTAGTATCTAAAAGTATTCCATATTATCCACGTTGCTGAGATGTTTTGCAAGCTCCAACATGCATGTTGTTTCTTATGACCCTGTTGCAGAGCTGGGCTAGTTTTGAGCCTACAAAAACAACTGTAAAAAGGGTGCTTTTGCAAGAAAGCCAGAAGAAAAATGTGAATGAATCATTCTTGTTGAAAGATATGCAAATTTTAAGTTCTAGCTCGGGGGACAGATCTGCAGTTTACCAAGAAGACCAGATATCCCGATCTTTCTTGCACCCATTGGAAAGCAAAGGTGTGCTATTACAAAGTTCAGATGAAATAGCTTGTGTTCTCTTATCTAAAAGCTTAGGAGGAAAATGCACCTGATGGTTGCTATTTTTATGTTTAAGCAGGCCTTCATTATGGATCCCCTAAACAAATGTTTGAGAAAAAAACAGATGTTCCATTTAAATGGGCTACTGATCCTCCAATGTCATCACAGCCTCTGGGCTTGCGTTCTCCTATACCGCAAAATAACAATGTAGCGACGGTATCAGTTTCGTCATCCTTGGTATCACTGCCAGGAGGAGAAATACTTAGCAGGCAAGCCTACAATATGACTGCAGATAAATCTAAGAGTATGTTTTCTCAAATTGAGAAGCCTGATTCTGTTTCCATCAATGAGATCAAATGTTTTCAGCATACTGAAACTAATATAAATAAAAATTCAGCAGACTCTACCATGCTACCAAATGAGATCCCTGTTTCATCTACAAGTAACGTGCTTGTAAAGTCAGCAATGCAAAGTGTGAAGCCTGGCTCTTTGTTAGGTGCCTCTTCTATGGCTTCCACCCTACCTGGAAAAGTTTCTGGGATCAATTTTGCAACTAGCAAAAGCCAGCCTGGTGAAAAAGTTTCATCTTCTCAAGCAGCCTCTATATCGCTTTCAGTTTCATCATCTCTGGTTTCCAATATATCACCAAACAGCCCATCATCAATACCTGCACCGGCTTTGTCAGCTGCAATGTCACTGAGCACATCTTTAGCCAGTTTTGAGGTCACCACTGGTTATAATCAAACATTTGCATCCACATCATTGCCATCAATTTCTGTCTCACCTGTTTTTCCTTCTGGTTCGTTGTCTTTTCAGACCCCCAGGACAGTGTTACCCTCACTTCCTCTGCCTCTAACTTCAGAGGTTTCTCAAGAGCTGCAACCCCCTCTAGGGAAAACTCTGCCTACTAGCAATCCAAATCCTTCATGTTCGACATCTGAATCCCTTGAAACAGATACTCAGCCTCTTGTGGGCAAATCTCCATCTAATGTAAACTCCACTCCTACACCTTCAGTGTCAGAATCACTTAAAACAGAGTCCCAACCTCCTGCTGGAATAAATCCACCTACTGTCACTCCAATTACCCTGTCAAAATCAGATTCCCCGAAGACAGGGGTTCCACATCCTCCAGGTGAGGTAGGTTCAAAATCAGATGTGGATGTTCCTACAACTGCTCCAGACCCTAACCCTCCTGCATTTGGTTTGAAACATGAACCTCCAGCATCTTCTGTCCTTACCAAAGCACTATCAAGCGGATTTGCATCATTACACCAGCCCAACCTGAACCTCTTTGGAAGTATTGGATCTAATGTGGCTCAGAATTCTCATCCTCAACAAGCATCTGCTCATAATGTTCCTTTTGGAGCACCAATCCCCATTTCTGATAGTGTTAGTGGAAAGAATGAAAGTTTGGATGTTGCGGTTACAGAAGAAGATGAAATGGAAGAGGAGGCTTCTGAAGCTAGCTGCACAAATGAACTTAATTTGGGGAATCTTGGAGGTTTTGGGATTGGTTCAACCCCTACCCCAACTTCTCCTAGAGCAAATCCATTTGGCGGTCAATTTGGTCGCACTGGATCAAATGTAGCAAGCTCTTTGTTGAACATGACTGTACATAGCGGAGAGCTCTTTCGACCTGCCTCTTTCAACTTTCAATCTCCCCAGCCTTCCCAACCGTCTCCACCAGCAAATATGGGTGCATTCTCTGGTGGCTTTGGAACAGGAGCAGTAGCTCAAGCTCCTGCTCAAAGTCAGTTTGGCCAGCCAGCACATATTGGACCAGGACAGCAAGCACTGGGATCAGTTCTTGGGACTTTTGGGCAGTCAAGACAGTTTGGAACTGGTTTACCTGGAAGTGGTTTCGCTTCTACCAGTGGTTTTGGTGGTGGCCTTGCTACTAGTAGCTCCACAGGTGGCTTTGCAAGTGCTGCAAGTGCTGGTGGGTTTGCTGGTGTTGGCTCTACTGGTGGTGGATTTGCTGCTTTGGCCTCATCTGGTGCAGGATTTGGTGGTGTGGCTGGTGCTGGGTTTGGTAGTGTAGCTTCTGGTGCTGGGTTTGGTGGAGTGGCTTCTGGTGGCAGTGGCATTGCTAGCGTGGCTTCAGGTGGAGGTGGATTTGCCGCTGCAGCATCGAGTGCTGGTGGTTTTGTGGCAGCACCTGCATCTGGTAGTGGATTTAGTACATCAAGTAGCATTATTATCTAACATTCCGTTTTCCTCATCTTTAGTTTAATGCATGCGAAGTCTTTGCTGATTTGCTGTGAAAATTTGCACAGGTAGTGGATTTGGGGCTTTTGGCAGCCAACAAGGTATCGGAGGATTCTCAGCTTTTCCTGGTAATGCAGGAGGCAGCCAACAAGGAATTGGTGGTTTCTCTGCTTTTAGTGGTAATCCAGCAGGAACTGGAAAACCTGCGGAATTATTCACACAGATGAGAAAATAGAGTTCAAAGCTTTTGGACTAGGATTAGAAATTTTGTCCGTTTCTATTTCGGAAATTAGAAAGTAATTTGAGATTCACCCGATGTGGGATCACATTGTCTATTCAACTTTCTTATTTTCGGACCTTTTTACTATTTATGATGCCAAAAGGTATTTCAATTGATGAGTGAATGCAACAATATTGTGTAGACTGAAATTCTCCAGGATATACTTTTGCTGTTGGACTTGCAGGACAAAACAGACGATAGGTTGGTATTTCAATTGGTTTTATGGATTCATGACATGAAGCAATCATTTGAATGACATAACATGTGTGGTAATAAAAGAGGTTTGAAAAAGGTAATGCTTATTCATAAAGCTCAAATTTATTAGGAGATGTTGAGAATTGTTTAGATAAAATATGTAAACCCTCTCATAAATGATTGGACAAAAAAAACAAAGGAACTATTGGAGAAATGCCTACCCTGATATTATAAGAATAAACTCTTAGAACAATGGAATAATATAAGGCAAGGATTTTTTTTTACCAAGCTATATACTATAAGTTAATGATTACATGATGAGATGTACCATAATATAGAATAAAGTCATATCTTTGCATAGGTTTTGTAAGGGTTTGAATGATGATATTAAAAAAGAAATCATGCTTATAAGTGTTTTCACTTTTATGTTGTAATGCAAGATTATGAATTGTTTATATAGTCAATGAAAAAAATATCAAGACCCTCTTAGAATCTCTTTTAGATCTTAATTTAGATATAATGATTCTTCATTAAGTGCACTATCTCTTATATATATATATAACGAGTCATCAATAAAATATTTAGTCATTCAAGAATATAAAAGACAAGTGAAAAGGAAGATTATTGTGCTCAAGTGTACAAACCCAATCGTGAGGATTTTAGTGATAGATGAAAACAATGTGCAAGAAGGTGAACTTGACAATATAAATCCAAATGAGTCTAAAAGGTTAATAAATAATATAATAATTCTATTTTAGAGGTAAAAAAAGAAGTTTTAGAAAACTCTTAATGGAATTTCTTGAATAGATAAATATAGTTTTAGAAGAGTCTTGGAATATAATCTCTTAAAGTATATGATTTTTCATCCACCATGTTTGGCGTCCAACATGTCGCAGATTTAAAGCAACATAGTCCTGGCCTACTAAAGCTTTAAATAGTATTTGTTTCGCTCCACACCCTAAATCATATTATGTTTATAGTTATAAACCTAAAAAGCCTCTAGATCTTCTTTCTATCCCCTCAATCTAAAATGCTTGACTCCATTGAGTCTTTTGAATGTAAAGTTTATAATTTGCATGTCAAGATCATAAAACATATTCAAGAAAGTAATGAACAATATTAATTTTGGGCTGATTTATTTAGGTATCATAATGCACTTAATATTAAAGATGATTATATTATACAAATTAGACTTGAACACTGTTCTTTTAGAACTAGATCATTCAAAGTATTGCAAATGATTGGATCAGATAATTATGTAATTAAAATACCATTAATATATTAACTCTGCTTTCACCTCTGTGGCTGGGTGTGACACTGAGGCATGCTCCAGAATAGAAAAACATTCGTGAGCACCCTTGTAATATTGCTCATAATTACTCAAACTACCAACCCAAATAAGCTGGGCGAGTTCCAAAATATTTCAAAATTCAATGGATGAGTTTTCAGAAGATCAATACGGCAGTCAGCATCCTCTAGAATGTTTGCAGCAAGCTCATCCAGACAATTTAAAGTTCGTCATGGCTCTGTGGCTGTTCTTTGTTCATCAATTCTAGTTTATTTTCCAGCTCCTGTCACATTTCAGCATTCACCCAATTCATCAGAATGTTCAATGTAGAAAAGCACGAGTTTCAATCTTAAATATGTTAAAATTACCTTGAGCTTTTCTTCTATGCAAAGGGCTGGGGTAGATAACAATGCCACATACCTTGCATGACAAGCTAAATGAGTTAGGGAGCAATAGAAAGCATATGATCACACACAAGAGAGACAGAAGGAGAGGTCCTAACTCGCAACGGCTTGGTTCATCTACATCTGTAACCTCATTTTTCAATCCACATCTGAGCCTGACCTGTAATAGGACATACAAAATTATAGTTATTAAAAAAAGGCAATGAGCCTGCTATTCGTTATATTCTATATATATTTGCCTTGCAGCACTTATGTTTAGGTCAAAAGAAAACATTTAGAAGATATCTAAAAGTGAATTTAATGAAATGGAAAAAACAAATTATCTCACATGTTTCTTTTTTACAGAAGGGCATAGTAGTTTCAGTTTTGCTTTCAGTAACAGTTTGCTTGGCAAATAAAGATAGTGAGAGAATAAAAAGGAAATAAAACATAATATGAGATGAAATGAAGAAAATTCTTTAGAGTATCTTGTACTTATGCTCAATACATTTGTAGCAATTGGATTACTCGTTTCCTTATTTTACTTATCATGGATGTTTTCAAACATCACAATTATAACACAGAAATCTTCCAGAAAATTAATAATGACAGCATGAAATTGTTGGTACCTTCATACTTCTATCAGGTCCATTCCAGCACTTGTCCCCATTTGAAAAGACCATAGCTCGGTATGAATCCTCAAATTCATTCCAGCGTCTTACAAAAAAAAATGAAAAGGCACAGAGAAAATTAAATACCATGTTAGTTAACCAATCCCCAAAAGGCCATTACTGAAGCACCATTGAATTAATTGACAGCTAAGGAGCTTAGATTTATCTCTAACATGGATATCCAGGTTAAATGAAAGAATAAACAAAATGCTCAATATAAACCTATAAAGCATAAAGATGCATGGTGTGATTTTGTCTAGATGATCCCTTAATATATGCAAGAAGCAGGGAGACTGCTAGATAACAAACATAAAGAATGCCATGGACACATTACCCCAAACGAGTTGTTGAGTGGCCCTCCAACTGGGAAGCTTCTTTAAAAGGGCAGACTTTGTAAACATACCTGATTTGTGACATTCAATTGCCAGAAGGTAAGATACATCAGTGATCACAACCGCAACATTTATGAAACAGAAAAGGAATATAAACTAGCAGAAGTTTGCTAACTTGTTCTGTTTGCTCTCAAAACAGTGATTATAGAATGAATAGAACTCCATTTCTTTCCCTGAAATATTAACCTTCGCAATTAAGTAACAGAAATCTGCTAATGCCACCAAGGTGCATATACACATACAGCTTGTCAGTACTAACCATAATCATGTTTTAGCTTTTTTGTCAAACTTGATATCCTTGACTGTATTTTAGACAACTTCGCACTGGACTCGTCGTATTCCTTGCGTACACGAGCAGCCTCTGTAGAAGTCAAAAGGTAACAGATGTTCTGATTTTCATGCATTCATTTCCAACATATAAATAGTAACAAAGTGTTTTCAAATCCACCTGATTTGTCCACTGGAGTTTGGAAGAATTTGAAAGCTCGTAGAATGCTCCTAAAGGTTTGCTGTATTTTCTCCAACCAAGATGGATTGCCTGGGGAGGATGTATCTAGCAAGACAAGTATTTAATAGTAGCTAATTAAATAAAACAACTGAGCACAAAAGGCAGTAGCAACAAAGAGTCGCAAACCTGAAAACTCAACTTCATCCTCTGCATCAGATTTATAAGCAGCAGTAGCATCATCATGAACGTCCTCTTCATAAGTCTCATCTATATCATCTTCTACATCATGATCCTCATATTTGCCAGTGTCATCATCAGTTTCTGAAGCATAGCCGTCATATTCCTGATCGTGAGTGTCCTGTTCCATCTCTTCACTGTCTTCATGGTCATTTTCCTTCTTATCATTAACTCCCTCAGTTTGCTTCTCATGATTTCCTGTCCAACGAGAAGCAACAAGGCGGCCCAACTTTTCCTTTGACAACCCTTCAGCATCAGTGGATCCATCTTTCCCCTGAAGACAGCATTTAGAGCAACCACCAAAAATTATCAGGATGATAAGCTCTGTGGAATATGATGGACTAAGCAAATCATTTAAGATTCACAAAAACATCAAGAAGATTTGAGAGAAGTTCCAACATTTAAAATACAGCAAATGGAAAAGGCATGTCTAAAGGTACTGTGCAACAAGCAATCTCAGCGATAAACTTATTAAAAAATACCAGCAAGAAATCTACAATATTATCCCATAATACATTAAAGAGTTCTGAGTAAATAGAATATATGAACTCCTTTCTTTTGAGTGACATCTCAAGCAAAGCCACTATGTCTTGGTAATTTCAAAAACATCAAGTGTGATTATTAGCAATCCATACAAGGTGCCCCACAATAAACATGACTGCATTTACAAAGTGAACATCAATGACAAAAATACAAGCTTTGCTCATAGGAAGTCACTGAGAGCTCCAAGTCTGATACAACCATGGCTGGCCCACACCCTATTGTGGTGTGACAGATGTCGCCAAGATGCTGGTTTGACTACATGACTACAATACCATCTACCGTTTTGTATATTTTGAGCTTTTATTTCAAAGAACATACAGAATGGCGTGCAAAACAAATCCCTGAAGAAGCTAATTCTATGGTGAACCCTCATTAGAATGAAATTGTAAATAAGCTAGCCAAGTAGTGTGGTAAACTCTAGGTAACATGGTCAAATGAAGAGCTAAAGCTTATAATATGAAATTCCAATTAACAAATTTTGGGAGCATGAAATGTATCACTAGAGTAACTTTCTTTTCCAGTTATCCAGGGGCAAAAAACTCACCTCTTCCACAGGTTGATCAGGAGAAGCCTCATTTCCGGCATCATGATTAATTTCATGCACATGTGTAGAGTCATCCTTATTTTTTGTTGAGACAGACTTTTCATCCTCTTGTCCCTCATGCTATATTAACAAGGCATGGCATGTTATATTTTTGCCAAAGGCTAAGCTGGCATGGCAATGGAGCACCACTTTGAGTAAAAACTGTGTACAAATGCATAGTCTTTTTACCTGCTCCACTTTGTTAACTGGAGATCCATGATCAGCATACTCGTCCACAACATCCTATTAGAGGTTATGAAATTTAAACAGCATTAGTTAAGGCATTGAGTTACGCGCACATAATTTCTTCAAACCAAGCTAGGTATCTTTCAGTAAGCATTGTGTACATGGGGGATAGATACCTTTCTCATTCAAAAAATTGGAACCTACAAGGTTGTTGGGGAAACCTCTTTACAAGAGTAAGATGAAAACTAATCACTTTTCTGTCCAATCATGCTTCAATATTTCAAGCTCACATTCTAATTGATGTATTCAGAAAAAATTCAAAAAAGCTTGTGAATTTAGAATTTCTGCATTAATATATGTAATGAACATGCAAATGCATAGAAAAAGTTTTGGAAGCATCCTTCAAGTTTTATATGGACTAATTTCATCATTTTATCAGCAGAGTAATCATGTTTGGAAAAGAATTGCTGAGCAGGTACGCAATGAGGATGTCTGCTTGTTTCAGACAATCACATTCACTCCTATATGCTTTTAGAACATGTTATAAAGAAAGTACTTTTAAACAATGTTGAAAAATTGTGAGTTTTCATGTGTGCATGCTCACTTAAAATTTAATGAATGATGAAAGATGAAATGATACATTCAGTCAGACCTGATCTGCAGGAGAATCATCCAAAACACCGATTTCATCATGTGCACTTTCCACATCTTTGTCTTCGTTGTCAATTTTCTCCTCAATCTGTCCTTCATTAGCTTCCTTCTCAATGACACTTTTCTCCCCAGTGGCCTTTTCTTCAGCTTCTTTCCTTTCTTTCTCTTCCTTTTCTTTCAGCAAACGTTCTCTCTCTTCTGCCTTCTCTATCTGTTCTTTAAGCTCTACATGGGGCAGTGAAACAGAAGAACATTTAGACAATAGCTAGCCCGACACATGAACAAACATGCAGAAAAACACATATTTAGTAAGATATGTCAGTCTATGCTCAAATCTTTTTTTCTGGAAATACAGGTGCTAATATTTTTCTATTGTAACAAGCATAGCAGAATAATGTATGACAGCTCAACATAGAGAAAAAACTATACCTTTAAGCTGTTGAACGAGCCCTTTCAGCACATTCTCCTCATTCTTTAGCTTGGATAATTCAGCCTCGTCTTCGGCAATCGCTGCCTTTGCTTGGTCAACTTCTTTATTTCTCAAAGCAACCCCTTCCTTATACGTGGCAATCTTTTTCTTCAATTTATCTCTAGCCACTTTGCCAGCTTCCCAGCATGTATTTGGACACTTAACTTGGCCATCATACTCATCACTTCCATCACAACAATCTACATTATGATATTAGGCAGTCAATACAAATTACAAGGAAGAGTAAAATAATGACAATCCAAACACATAATGCTTATGTACTCACCGCAGATGCCGTCATTGACTCTTGAAGAAAATAAGAAAAGAGGAGCATGTCCTGCATTTTTACAATAGAATTTCCCACCAGGGCATGCCGATGTCCCTAAAATCCATATACAGTCAGAACAAGTAAAGATACAATTTTTTTGTTGTTGTCACCAAAGGGAGGGAATAGCATACGTAAGCAAACGGAGAAACGTAAAAGGAAGTAACAAGACGTGAAATATTGATGGGAAAAAGGGAGAAAGCAGAAAATGGACAAAAAGTTATATCAGAGAGAGAGAGAGAGACCAGGCTCGTCGGTGGCATCAGGGCAATCACAGAAGTCATCGTTTAGCTGAACTTTGGTGAAAGTAGCGGATCCATCTTTGCATTTTATAGTATTTGAAGATGTCTTGTAATGATTATCATCTGGGCATCCAAAAAGATAACATTTTTGTAGCAAACAAATCGAAAAACAAAACAAAAATCAAAAAAGAAAGAGAGAGGAGGAGTGACCTTGAGGAGGGATTCCAAGAAAAGGGTTTTTAGGAACGACAGGTGATGCTGATTTACACAGCACTCCAAAAAAACCCGGAAAAAATAAGAAGAAGAAGAAGAAGAAGCAAAAGCTCCTCCTCTCTACTTCCATGACTCAGTGCGTGTCTCTGTGGGAGAGAAAATAAATAAACAAATCAACAATTATTTATTATATATATATATATATATAGAGAGAGAGAGAGAGAGAGAGAGAGCTCGATTCAATTTGATAGAAAGGGGAGGAGGAGAGGACGGTGGCAGGCAAGAGAGGGAGGGGAAGGTTTGCTGATTTCAAAACGACGCTGTTTTCATCCTCTTTTTTATTATTTCTTCTCTCCCTAGTACACTCCCTTCCTATTCTGTAGGCCTCAGTCATTCTCCTCTCCCGATAAAAAAACAAAACAAAAACAAAAACAAAAACGACGTCACATTGGGTTGAACCTACACATTCGCCAACACACGCTGCTACGAGTGCAGGAGGGAGCGAAAGATAATATTTTTATCTATCCATCTATTTGTTGAGTCGCGTGGAGAGGCAGGCAAGCAAGAATGGAGGGAAGCTCACTTTTATTGAACTGTTCGAAAACCCCTTTCAGTTTCTTCAAAAACCCTTCTTTTCCATCTTCTTCTCCCCACTGTCACTCTACTGTTACTACCCAATCCCATATTGTGAGCTTTAGTTTCTTTAAACCCAACAGAAACCAGGAGATGAAGAAGAACAAGCCCTGCAAAGAAATTTTGATGGCAAGCTCACTTCGAACCTCGGATTTTGCTGTCGAAAAAGCGTTGGACGAGTCTTCTCCAACCAATTACAAAGAAATGATGCCAAAGATTGATAAGAGTGGAAGGTTTTGCAGCCCAAGAGCCGCCCGGGAGCTCGCTTTGTAATTCCTTTCCCTCCTTCGCGTTCCTTTTTCTTTCTCTCTATAAATATCAAAATGAAATATATATGATTCCTGGGTTTAGGATTTTACATCTTTGCATTTCCAAATTTCATAACTTTAAGGCAGCTGATGCTCAATACTTCTGCTTCTCATATTTGGTTCAGTCTCAGATTCTCAATATTTTACTCCCCTTTTTTTCTAAAAAGAAACTGTTGGTGTTTATTGTTGTTTTTTTTCCTTTTACTTTTCAATTCAAGAAAATGTGAATTCTTATGTGTTTTTGTTGGTGGTGCGCAAGATTGATCATTTATGCTGCGTGCTTAGAAGGCTCTGACCCAATTCGGCTATTTGAGAAAAGAATGAATGCAAGAAGAGGTAATTTAGTGATTCCCGTTACTTAACATTACAGCAACTTTTGATGGTTTATACCATAGTTGCTCTTTAAACACGTCTGGTTGATGTGATGTGATTAGCTTGTTTGCAATTCTTGCATTCAGAACCTGGTTATGAATTTAACAAGGCATCTCTGTTGGAGTATAATCACATGAGCTTTGGAGGACCACCTGTTACAACAGAGACTATTGAAGAAGCTGATGAGCTTCAGCTTAGCGACGAGAAAGAGTCTGCAATTGGTAATTGGGCTCCTTTTTCTTATGGTCACTCGCCTAGCTATAGCTTTTTGCTTTTGACAAATGCGATTTCTTGCATGCTTTCCAGCTCTAGTTTTCTTTGTTTCCTGCTGTCTCTTTCAGAAAACACATTTTTTCAGGCAATTTTTATCACATCCAATGGCATACAGATCCATTTTTATTAGTTTTATGTGTTTTTAGAGTGTAATGGAACTATTATGTAACCATAGATTTTAGAATCTGCAGACACAGACAAAAAAGAAAGTTTATATGGTCTCCCCATACTATCAATGTCCACCATTTTTTTCTTCAGGGGAATGACTCATGCCACCAGATTTAGTTCTAAAACTTTTCATCGATGCTCACTTTCCCTTTTGTTTCTTCTCTTTGGATGTCTGAATCAATCGTGCACTTTGTATCTCAGAAGTCTCTTTGTATGTCTGAATCAATTGTGCTCTTTGTATTTCAGAAGCCGAAGTCCTTTCAGCTCCTCCAAAGTTGGTATACAGCAAACTGCTTTTGCGGTAAACCATCTGGATATATCTTGATTGGTTGATCGCGTAGCTAGAGCAGTTGAATACAGTGGAAGAGGTAGTGGGATTAAATTGTCTTTCTGATTGCTTTTCTGTGCCTTTTGTGGCAGTTTCACAAGGAAGCTTTTGGTAGCTGTGGTGGATAAGTGGGACAGCCATGTCCTTGTAATAGACAAAGTATCCCCACCAAATTGGAAGGTCAGGATACGAGCTTTGACAGAATGAAATTTTTTATTTTCAAGTTTGCTTCTAGCTTTATTTTTGTCTTTCACCACCTTTTATTTACGTGTCACTACCTCGCAGGTAGTTTTCTTTCTTGGTGCCTGAAGGTTGATCCCATGTTTTTAAATATGACTTCTGTTAAACTTGCATGTTAAATATTACAAGACTTCTATGTGCATGTTAACTAACTCTGTCTCTGGAAAGTGTATGCTGTCAAATACTTCAAATGTAGTAAATGGTATATTTTTCTGTAGAACACTTGGTCAAGTCTACCTTTGATTCTAATCTGGCCTTTCTACCGCACCCCACCTCTTATTGAGTGTCTAACTGGTCCACAAATTTATACTAACCACAGATTAGATTGCCATGGGCTGGGGAGACAGCAACCCTTGCTAACCCCTTGTGCTAGATGTTCATAAGTTGAGCATTGAGTATTGATAGGATATTTTTGGATATTATTTGCGAGGAAGATGAAATATTTGTAGCACGTGCTCACGTAGCTGAGATTGGAATGATTATCCACTTTCATGGTTGTGTACATGTTAACTCATGGGTTTGGACATTTTATCGTACCACTAAGTTACATGGAAATTCACTGTTTTTCCTCTAATCCATTAAAATCACACAAGTTCACTTCTGTCATGCCTCAGAATGAGCCAGCGGGAAGGATTTTGGAATTCTGTATCCTCCACATGGCAATGTCTGAGATTACTGTTCTTGGCACACGGCACCAGATTGTGATTAATGAGGTAGCTTTTTATCTTACCTGCACAAACTGTTCTGCTGTGCTTGGATTCATTACTAAAGTCATTAGCTTCCTCTTCTTGCACCTCCATACCATTAATCTGATCTTCCACTGTTTGGCTGTGGATGAAGGCTGTCGATCTTGCAAAGCGATTCTGTGACGGGGCAGGACCACGCATCATCAACGGGTGCCTTCGGACTTTCTTGAAAGATCTCCCAGGAGCTAGTGGGGCCCAAACTTCAGATGCTAATGAGAAAGTAGTAGTATGAAGTGAAACGATCCAAGGGACCTGTCTGCTCAGGTGGTCAGGAATCCGAGAAGAGACATTTGGAAGAAGAACCGCAGTTTGAACAGTGCTCTGAATGATGGTGATCGATTTTGAAAAAACAGTCAGAATAGCTGCATTGGCTGGTCTCTGTTGTTAAGATGGAATTTCCCATAATCCTTCGATAGAGTCATGTTTCTGCTATGTTTGCTCCATGCCCAAATGGAGGACTTGTGGTGAATGACACCGCAGATTAAAAGTTTTATGTTGTAAATGATTTATCTGTCAAGTTGTAATGTAACACGGACATGTTAAGATGATGACTAAAATTTTGAGATATAATTATTATGACTATTAAATGACAAAATACAATCAAATCATTGATCTGAAGTCCATATAGCTATCATGAGAGTAATGGTGGGGGGTGTGAATGTTTATGTGCAGTGCAGAAATGCAATCTTTCCGTGTAGAGTGGAAGCAGGCGCAGCCATGAAATATGAAATATCATCTCCATCCTTGTCCTCGCAACTATAGTATTATCCTTGCTGGTTTAAGAGTACAGTCGTCGTTCTATATTTGTGTCAATTGTTATTAATTAATTATCAAAATCAATGGAATTGAATGGGGGAATTACTGTTTTGACTATATTTATTATGTCAAGCACAAGTAAATAAATTATTGCATCAAGAGAGTCGGATTCTATGTTTATTAGTCGCTGCTAATCAATCGATCGATCCCCTTGGTTTCGGCCTCGGCCCTGGCCCTGACTTATTGCATATCAACTTCATAATCCAAGGACGAGTGGCACAACAACACATTTACAAACATTAAGCAGCTCATCGTTCCTTCACCCATCACCACTAGTAATTTACTGTTGCTTTGATCGCATCCACTATCTGCATCCAAACACCACCAACATATTACCCATTTGCCATCCAATATTAGCTTTCCATAACATGATTTTACCTTGTTCTTCGTCGGTACGTAAAAGGGTTCAAAAACAAGAGGAAAGGGTGTATCCAGCCCGCAAATTCTGGCTACTGGGGCTTCTAACTGCAAGACACATTCACCTCTTTTAGTAATAAGTTGATATGCACGTAATAGATGCATTACCCTTTCACCAATCTACTGTACCTTTAACAGCATATCTTGTGTAAATCAATCACATCTTATAAAGAATTTTTTTTTTTAACAATGTTCAATTTACACAAGAATGATAAATCGACTCCGACTGTAAGATATGATGCAAAGAAAATGATAGGAGTGCTTAAATATTGGTGTTGATACAAGACAATACAAATCTATAAATGCTAATGTTTACCCTTAGAAAGCAACGTTCGACAATAGAAGCGGAAATCTCAGCACCAAAACCTCCGGTAACTGGAGCTTCGTGACTTATCTACAAAGCAACAGCAGAATTACCACCTAGTTTTCCACTAAGCATCCTTTCTTTTCTTTTTTTAGGGACCGCAGTTTGTAATACTTACAAGAAGTCTTCCAGTCTTTCTCACAGAAGTTTCTACTGTTTCTTTGTCCCAGGGTATTAGAGTTTTGAGATCTATCAATTCACAGGAAATTCCCTCCTGCGATGTATAAAAGTTTGCAGCATATAACTAAATCAAAATTTCTTCTTAGAGGGGCAAAGTCGCACAGAGAAGTTGCCATGCGGTAAATTTTCTGGTGCTTGGTGAATATTTCTATATCAAACATGCTTAATGGAGATGCTTGGCACAGGTCATGCTAATTATTACATGACAAGGAACTACTGCAACTACAGTTACCTTCTCAGCATCAAAACAGGCCTGCTCCATAATAGACAGCTGTGCTCCCCAACCAACCAGTGTTATGTCACTGCCCTCTCTGATCACCTAAGTATTTATCGAATTAGTGACTTTCTTCAGATTTAGAATTCTGAACTCTCCAAAGAAAAGATAAGAATAGCTTACCTCTGCCTCTGACAAAGGCAGCATATAATCATGCTCAGGAACCTCTTCTACTGCCAAACGATAAAGCCACTGAAAACTCAAGGCATTTGTATTGATGTCAATCCCAGAATGAACCAATTGCAAATTTATAACCATATTTTTTATTTAATATGAAAAGAAAGAGCTGGTGCCTTAGGTTCAAAAAAGATAACAGGGTTTGTATCACGTATGCATGACAGTAATAATCCTTTTGCTTCTCTTGGGCTTCGTGGAACAACCACCTGTTAAAGAGCTACTGGTTAGATTTATCAGAAAACATGAGCGAATCCCATACATGGAGCTGGAAAGAATTCAAAGAAATATGACTGTCTTGCTACTGGGACAGAAAACTTGCTTTCAATTCTGTAAACAAGAAATGGCATGAAAGGACAGATACAAACACCATTGTCCCACTTTAGGAAGTACCGTAGCTTACTTGAGTCAGTATAGGGTAGTGGATGACATGAGAATTGTTTTGCTTCACAAGAGTCTCTTGGAGTCTCGATATAAAGCATATCTAAGTAAGGCTTTCACCTTCTGGACAAGAAAGCTAGATTACTACAGCTATGAAACTGATAAAGCAAAAAAAACACTTTCTGTGTCACTGAACATTTGTTTGACACATTGCCATGTATATTCAGGTCTCGAAAAGAATGCCTTGATAAAGAAACTAGTATAGTATGCATCAAGAAAAATATGCAACATTTCCACGTAATACGCAGGCAATCAATTAGGAGGCATTGCTCCTAAAACACTCCAAACTTTCCCAAGGGAAAAAAAATTAAGAACGTGGAATAAGGATACATACTTTGATACCAGGAACATGACAAAAGAAAGCTTCAGGGGATTGAGAGTGATAATGTCCGCCATGGCCCACAGCTCCATATGGTGTTCTTATCGTTAAACCTGTGGAATAACATTAAATCCCATCATAACGGTAAAAATAAGTGATGGAGAGTACAAAGTAAAGCTAGCAATTCCATTATCCAAAGAAACAAAACCAAATTCACCTCCACAATTAAATTGATTCCCACTCCGATATCTGAACTTTGCAGCCTCATTAACAATCTAAAAATGAAAATTAGTGTCAACATGAGGGAATTGAGAGGTAAGAATAAGGCTTGGAAATGGGAAGAATGCTTGCCTGATCAAAAGCAGGAAAGATATAATCCGCAAACTGAATTTCTGCTATAGCACGATTATCCTATTAGATGAGAAGAAAATTAAGCGATTATGAGATGAGAAATGAATCAAGAGTTTATGCAGGCTCCGCATAAAATATGAAAACTAACCATTGCTGCCAGGCCTATGCCAAACCCAACAATGCCCTGAAAGTAGTTTATTTCAGTAAAAGCGTTAGTTACAAGAGAAGGGAAGTGGAACAAAGAACCGAGAATCAGAACAAGAAGATCAATATTCAATATTAAATAGGTTCAATTAATAGATACCCTTTGACAGGTAGATTATCAATAACAGTCAACTTATCTTTATAGGAGCCAGTATCCGTAATGGAAAAGATTTTCCACCAAGAAATTCTATAGGATTACATCAACAAGAGTAGAATAGCTACAGGACGAAACAGAGAGGTACCTGTTCACAAAGTGGTGTATTGAAAACTCGTTTTTTACCAAAATTTTCAGCTAGTCCTGTTGTGCATCGAAATACCCCACCAAAGCTCACATCTTCCCCAAACACATACGAGCTGGAATACAGTAGAAGGACTAAATAATTAGAGACTTTAATCTAATACCACTCCCTAAACACAAAGTTTCACTCTTGAAGAAATGGATAAACAGTTTGATCCAAAAAAAAAAAATCAAAAGTGAACAGGATGAAAACTTTGACCGGGAATCTAAGTTTAGAAACCAAATAGAAAGAGAAAAACAAAATGGGTATTGCTAGAAACGTACCGAGGGTCGGTTTCTAATGCGATATGGAGAGCTTGATTGATGGCAGAGCAAAGATTCAATGATTTCCCAGTTTCTTGTAATTGCTCATGTTGTTGAATAACCTTGCTGCCTTGACAAGTAGTGGAGAATTCCCTGTTATTGAAAACAGAAAAAACTAATCTTCTTCCGCATCTCCTCAAACTAGTTGACATAACCATTTCTAGTAATGTTTTGCAGGCACCAAAGGTTCCAATTCAATTCAACCCCAGAAAAAAAGACACCTCCTTTGCCTCGTTTTTTTCTTTTTCTTTCTTGAAAAAACTTCCCAGCTACTTTGCAGGTAAAATTTAATGGAATTGATAAGAGGGAGGGTGCAAATAGTCGTTGAACAGGCAAGCCAGCATGGCATCTATGAGTTATACATGTGGCGAGAGTATCTCTACTACCTTCTATCATCCTTTGTTGTCCATTCATTATTTACAAGGAAAACAAATACTATGTTTTTTATGTCTCTTGAGACTTGAGAGAGTTACTTGCGATTCCGGTAGCATCAATTTAAATAAATAAATATATATATATATATATATATAGTTTAGTATTTCTTATGATTGCAAATGTGAAATGTGTTGATTTTAAAAATATAATATTTAATGTATTCTTAAAATAAAATATATATATATATATATATATATATATAACAGCTTATAATGTGTGTGGTGTTTTTTTTTATTAAAAAGTGGTGTGATTATTTTTTCAAACTACAATCACTAAACCATTATAATATATATAATTGGATATCATTTGACATTAATATCAAGTATTTTTCTCTGAATACTGTTAAATAATTTTAAAAACATATTAAAATAGCTAAAAATCATTTTCTAAATATTTTTCTTAAGTATATAGCATGGTCCAACCAACCATTAATTATAAATTTAATTAGCCTCTCGATTAAACTTATTTCTAATTAACAGCTCCAGATATACCATCTATCACACTTGGATTTATATCCAGGACATGCTTGAGATTATTATAAGGATTGCTTTACATAATGATTTTTTGAAAAAAAGATTATTATCAAGTTCTTTTTTTAATAAGTAAAAACGATGCAAGCACAGGCCGCATCATAGCACAAAAGAGAGCCTGAGTTTCCTGGGGTTGCCGTTCTCTGCCACTGACTTTGGTGGTCAGCTTGGAAGCAACGAGGATAATCTCCCCAACACTTGGGATTCTTAATCTTACGAAGTTCACCACAACCCTCGGCAGAGTAGAATTTCCACGCAAAAACTCGATTGAAACTCCCCTATTCTCGCAAACATACTAGTAATATTAGGAAAGAACAATGAAAAGGATAGCTGCAATGGATGATGCGAAAAAGGATAGAACATTAAAAGCTCCTTTTACTTGAAATCTATTGCACATACTTTTTCCAACCTTGTTTCTAGCCCTCTTAGAAGTTACAACATACTCTGTAACAAAGGGGTTCCTGGATTTTCAAGGCAGAAAATAATAACCATGCTGCAAAATAAGGATAAATATTGAAAATGAAGTCAGGAAAAAAAAAGGATTAAAATAGGAAGATGAAACCCTAAAGCAGAAACCCTAAAACCCAAACTCCTGCCGAACCAGAAACCTGTCATTAGCTTCCTACCAAGATATTTGGATTGGAAGAAGCCTAACCCGCCAAGTTCTTTTCCATCCCCTCTGAGAAGTTTATAGCAGAAATCTTCTGACAACACTCGTTCAAAAATCTACAAAAACAGCTGCACAAAGCAGACCTTCCAGCCCCATTTGCCATATTTCAATTTGCCTCTGATGCATCTTTAGTTTCAGGAACCAAAATATTCTCACTCATTCAGCTCTCCCTTAGAATGTTTAGTTAGAGTGACGTTCTTAGCTCAAATCAGAGACATTGTCCAGAGACTTTCTATGAACCATTTGCTATCTCTTTCTTTTCATCACATGGCTTTTCATCCCACACCTGCAATTATGAAGGATGGCTCAACACAAGTTAAAAGGAATTCTTAGAAATAAAACAAAAAAATCATCGATAAAGCAAGATTAAAAAATAATGAAGATCACGTGCCTGTTTCTTGAGCTGCTGTTGCTTAGCCTTTTTCTCCTGGATCATCTTCTCCCGGTCCTCATAAAACACAAAATCATCTAAGATGCATGTTTTGCTGCTATGATCCTTGAATATTTTTATCAATTTAAGCCCTTCTTCTAACTTGACCTAAAACCACCAAGAGTGCATGTTAGAATGAAAATAGCGAGGAATAAGAACCAGTAAAAATTATATAAGCTAATATAACTACCTCTTGAGTGTCTCTGCTGTTGGTGACTGGTTTGTTCTCATTGTTATCGAGAGTAATATGCTTCAAGAAACTGTTGGGGACATCCTTCACAATGTGCCACTTCACAGGGAAATAGCCTGTCCACTTGTCCTGTTGCCAATACTCCACACTCTTGTCAAAATCAACTCGCCCTGTCATCTCTGCCAATCCTACAAATTGCCCACTAGTATTTACCTGGACAAAATTCAAAAAGAAAGCTTAGCCCATAGTCACTGACAAATGTGAAAAAATAAATCAGAAAGATCAATATTGTTCACATACACACCGAGAACAATAGAAACACAGGGCAGCCACCAGATTTCTGCTCAGCTTCTTGGTAAGCTGCATCAAGCTTCTTGTTACCATTAGGTGTGCTCGCCCAGACGTTGTATTTAATGCTCTTATGCACATCATCCTCGCTGTAAGATTTGATGATGAAAAACCTAGCATTCGCATATTCCTCAGGGAAATCTGCTTTGTTATATTGTTCTCGGTCTGGAACCACAGTTGTCTTATCCTGTTCCTCAATATTAGCATCACTTGACGGCACACTCTGTCCCTTGACTGCAATTGTCGCAGGAACAAAACCCTTTTGGTTTTTGAAATATCCCTTGGCCCTAGGTCCTCTGTTCAGCTCATTCAAACCATCAATGCTGTCATTGTGAAAACCAAAATAACCATTGCCTCTCCCCTTGGGTTTGTATTTGCTGTCAACAGCCAGCCACCCATGTCCATTTATTCCTGTATTATAACCACCAGATCCAAAGCCCATGCCAGATTTGAAACCGTTTCCACATTGACCATAGAATTTGTTTGGATACATCCTATTCATATATCCATGAGTTGAACCCACGCCTGATGCCAGAGCAGGGTGCTGCCATCCCTGATGAATCAAACAACATCATCCAAAAGAAAACTAATGAGCAAACCAAGGAATGTTCACAAAAGGAGTCTGGAAACATTTGGAAAATCAGAAGTCATGCTCAACAATTAATAAAGCCCCAGCATTGATATAAAGGTTAACAATCCAAAATGGCATGGGAACATTTAAAGAGTTAAACTGAAGAATAGGGGGGTAGACATCAACTTAAGCTATCATCTCGGACAAATAAACAAATAATTATGGAAAAGGATACGACCAACTGAATCTGCTGATTTTCCTGTATTAGAATTTTACTAAGCAAGTATATTGGAAACGAGTTAAAAAGAATAAATTAAGACACGTGTGATTTATTATCCTCCATTTGGTAAAAAACATGTAACATGTAGAATGAGGGAAACCATAAATCACATACCATGAAATGAGAATTTTGATGGAAATTCTGGTTCCTTGAGGATGGAACATTGCTAGCCTTTGAAAATGAAGAAGAAATCTCAGTGTTTCTGTACAGCCCATTGGAAAGCGCGGAGCTATCCATTAATGGGATATCAGGTTGTACCCTATCAAAACGAGATTTCAGATCCTGGTAACCAGAAGCGGGAATTCCCTTTGTAAAACCACCTCTTCCGTATGAATTTTGATGCTTAGGCTTGTAGGGAACTGCACCGTTGCTTCCCTTAACATCCACACCATTTGCAATGCCATTAGAATTTTCTTTAGCTGTCTCCACAGGCAGAGGCTTCTGGTCGGTAGTTGTTGAGATAGAAAGATCACCTTGAGAAGGGGCTACATGGCCAGGTGTGAAGGGCTCGCTGCTTGGAGTCAGTGGATGGAAATAGGGAGGAGGATATTGGTAGTTCTGAGGACCATATAATTGACCATCATTTCCCATAGCAGGAACCGGAGAAGCTGCTGGTGAATACGGGCTAAAATGTCCATACCAATAACCATGAGGATACATAGCAGATCCGCTATCCCCATAAACACCCTAAAGACAGAAAACGCACATTAGAAAACAAGCTGTTTGGAAAAGAAAGGAGTCCCCTAGTTATATAAAAACAATTGAAAAGATATTGGAAAAGCAACTCTACTAAGCACTAAATAACACTGGCAGGTATACTTACAGAGGTCATATCTACTCCTTCTGGATTTAGATACTTTGAATAGTCGTCCCACTCTACAGCCCCATTATAGCCTAGAAGACCCGGCGGCGACATCACAGAATGAGTAATTCAATATGGAAAAAAAATGTTATTGAACTCCAGCAGTATTTCAGCACGTTAAACTCACCTCCATAGTAATAGGATTGGTAGCCATTAGGAAGATAGCACACAGCTGGATCCATAAAGTTGGATAGCACTGGGGTCACAGACCGGTCACTAGGCTGGATCTAGTAATAATAAAATTAACAAATATAAGCACAAGTCTACGCCAAAGATAAAGATCTAATCTTAAAGGGTGCAAATTACCTTGCTGGTGGGCTCAGACATCTCCAAAGTCTTTGTTTGTGAGTCCAAGGATAACTTCTGCAGCAAATCTGAAGTTTCTATGGAAATTGAAAGTAAAGGAATCCAATAAATCTGAATCATAATATTGAAACAAACAACATGAAAAAAATCCCAACTATGAATATTGTTACTGGATAAAAAGGCAAACAATTCATCAAGAAAAAAGCTTCAACCAGAAGATCAAGCATAGTCCACAAAACAAATCTCATGGTGTGAAATTCAGTTCACTTATGCCACATATATGTCAAGCAAATCAACCTAACAAAGGCATACCAATCAGTACAGGTATAGTTAAGTAAAAACTCAAAATCCATTTCAAGTTCAATGAAGTCCCTGTAAGAGAGCCTTAAAAACACAGCAAAACACTAAACCAGCGGATCAAAAGAAGAAAAAGAAAAGCAACAAGTGAAGAGAAAAAGAAAAGGGCAGACGGGTAGATAAGGATACGTTCAGCAGAAGATGAGAGGGTAGCCATGACAGATCCTGGGAGACAATAAAACCCTTTGGTGGGTTCAGTGGATAGCCGCCAAAGGTTTGAGCTATTAGGGTTTTTGGGAGAAAGAGGGCTTTTTTCAGTCTATGTTTGCGATTCAAATACCTCCAACACGCCCCCACTCGCTTTCGCTCTGCCATACTTTCTCACCCGCAGGTCATTCAATGATATCATCAAAGTACATTTATTGGACCACGTTTCCACTTGGCAAGTCGTGAGTGGGTACCATTTTTTATAATTTAGATGATGGGTTCTTATTGGTGGGTGACGGTAGGGTGAGTTAGGAATCATGCAAGGAGGGTGACGGGAGGGTGACGGGAGGAATCATGCAAGGAGGGTGACGGTAGGGTGAGTTAGTTATCATGCCGGACGTGAAGGGAAGCCCGAGATAGGAAAGAGGACATGGAGAATGGGTGAAGGGAAGCCCGAGATAGGAAAGAGGACATGGAGAATGGATGTCACCATCCTTCTCTTGTGAGGAATCCTTTCTTTTAATGGATTGTAAATGACAAGATCCTTCTCTCTACCTTTGATTTTTCCAATCCAATGGCGATTGAGCACAATGAAATTGACATTTCATGGGGATATTGCTGCTGCTGCTGCTGCTATGGCAAAGATCTTTCTTGGAAGAAGATGAACAATTAAAAAGAGGAGTGTATAATTTGATTCATTTGTCCCCGGCCACTTCTAGCAGCAGCAGTTCATGATTCCACGCGGGCGGGTGATAAAATTGATGTCCTACCTACGTACGTAGACAAAGGGGCCTGAAGTTTGATCAGCCAGGATCACTTGTGCATGTGGCTGCGGGTGTTGCTTGAAAGTGTTTTTTTGGCTTCAAAACACTCCACACCACAGTCTCAAACATCCATTCAGATTGCCTCTCCAACCCTAAAGGTATACGATGTGTTTTGGTTTTGGAGTTGCTGTCTGAAATTAAATGAGAGCGCAAGAACACTCATTTAACCAAATATCAAATAAATTTTAAGTGGTGGGTCCCACCAAAAAAAACAGCGTTTGCGGCGCAATTTGTAAAGCATAAAAAACATGATTTTCAAGACAAACGCAGCAAAGTTCAGCTTCATTCTCTTCTTCTGTGTACATAAGTTCCTGCTCTGTAAATAAACTGAATCAGCATTCCCTTCCCTTCTGCACACACAAAGGATGAGATTTTAATTACTACTGGTCAAGGATCAAAGAGAAACACATAACTTTGAAATATTCTTCTAAATCTCAATGAAGACACTTTCTATTTTCTTGAGTTGCTCCATTTCCTGTCCAACTACTATCCCAGGATCAACGCGACACAACTGGAAAGAAAGAAAGAAAAAATTGATCTGAAGCTTCCACGCGAAATAACAACATGAAGTTGAACACTGGAAACAGTTAAATGCAAGATTCATTGCACGTAACAACCTGGATTCCCATAAGAATAGTTACAGCTCCCTCTCTCTCCTCCGCAGCTGCAACCTTCTAGAGCTCCTACCGGCCACCACACAGCTCCATTTTTGACGTCATCACGACATGGACAACCCTCTTGGACTCCTTTACCCGTCGGTACCGGCCTTTGACCCTTTCATCATAGTCGGTGAACAGTAACATTAATGGTCAAAGGTGGATGAAAGGTGCAACGCACCGTTTTGTTTTGTGCCTGAGTAATGGTCGAATTTGCAACACACCACTTTATTTGCATGACAACAACATGACCCTGCATGTTTTCAAATAGCCTTTTTTTCTTTCTTTCAAATACATTTTTTGTTCTTTTTATTTGTATTTTTATTTGTTTTGTATTAGTTTATTAGTGCAATTAATTTTTTTTTCAATTATCATTTTTTTGGTTTTTTTTCTTGTAATTTTTTTCCTCATTTTTTAAATTGTCCTTTCAATTTAAATATATTCTTAGTTGCACCCCTCAATATTTTATATTATTTTATATTATTTTTCATTTTCTAAATTAAATCATTTATTCAATTGCCTCCCTTGATATCCTCGATTATTTTTTTACCAGTATTTTTTTCTGATCCTGTTAATAATTTTCATCGGTAATTTTAGAAAAATATGTCTAATTTACTTGAATTATTTTAAATATTTTGTTATTATAATTATTAATAAATCTATGAAATTATTCCAACAAAATATTTATATATATGTATGTATGTATGTGTGTGTGTGTGTTTACATGTGTAATTTTTAATTAATTTCATAAGTTGACAACAATTTGAAAAACATGGTAACCAAACACACAAAATTGTTTTTCATTAAACTCAACATCAACCGCAATAAAAGTGTTTTTCATGAAACTGTTTTTTTAAACATCAACCATAACAACAACCGCAATAACAAACACACCCTAAACATTTTCTCAATATTTTTTGTATCCACTTTCAAGATCAATGGGCTCCTCATGTTATGGAATCCATCAAACTATAACATCTCTTATAGATCATATCTCTCTTGAGATTTCCTGAGTGATTTAAGTGTCACAAAGTAAAAGAATTCCTCCTTGAAGCATGAGAAGATCATGATCCTAGACCATATTAGCACCTCTACTCCATGAGGCTTAACAATGCTTACAAAGTATATGGCACTTGTTTTTCTACCTTGAGAATGTCAGAAGAAACTGGACTTGAGCTACGAGGAGGTGTTGGTATATAAGTTTCCAATGACTGTTTACCTGTTAATATCCTCACCACAAGATTCCTTCATGCTTCAGAACTTCTATGTCAGAAAATGGTCAAATTTGTTCTGCAACAAGTGCATATTGTCTTTCGATTCAATAAGCTGATCGTATTCATTGTTTCCATGAGGAAAATGGAAAGCACCTCCATTTATCATTCTTCACATCATAGTAATTTTAGAAGGTAATTTCCAAGGGAAAAGGAATATATGCAATACATGAATCATATTCACTCACTGAGAAGAATGAGTAAGGTGGGTTTCAGTTTTATTCCTCTGAACATCGTCGACACGCATTGTGGGGATAAAATCAACATCAACAATATTTTTTATTCCTCTGAACATTATCGACACGCACTGCGAGGATAATATCAACATCAACAATATTTTTTATTCCTCTGAACTCGAATTCAAGACCTGTTGTGCAAATCACAAGCTTTCTATCATCACATGCACGCTTCTTGGGGACAACACTAGCAATTTGCTTGGCGTGAAGTTCAACAAAGAACAAAGCAGTTTCGTCAGCCCCTAAGACTGTTGCTTGTGCTTTGCCTAATAAAGGTATTGGCCCTGTTGTGGTGAAGCACAAAATAACCTTCCTTTTAAAGCAGTTTTGTAACAACAAATACATGATGTTTTGATCATAGTCAAAGAGAGATAGAGGAACTCATCCAGCTTCCAAGCTGCAAATTCTTCTCTTTGAATAGAAAAAACAGGTGTTGCTACAAATTCAGTATTCAGGTGTCACTACAAATTCAATCTTTTCCAATATATTGAACTTCAACATCCTAATCTTGCTTCCTGTCCTATATAGATACACACCTATGCTAGAGGACCAAGCCTTAAAGATCAAGGTTATGTAAAGAAACTATCAGAAAAGTTGTAGAAGCCTATGCTATCTGCCAAAAATACTGACTCGATGATCAAGCCTACTCAATCCAATGCTTAGCTAAGCTTTTCTAATACATTGCTTAGACTTAATCAATCCATGTTGCCTGATCACAAATTTACAATTAAAAATCTTGGTGTTAAGGAATCATCTCCCTAAAAGCTTGAGTTTTTAAGCTTTTATGTGATGTACTAGAATATGATTTACATTATTTTCTAACACACACCTTCAAGTGAAAACTTTTTGGGCTTGAAACTTGCACATGTCCACATTACCTTGTGTTTGATTTTTTGTTTTAAATAGAATAGGTGTGGTGAGATTCGAGCTCGTGACCGCTGGATTAATAAGGTTCTAATACCATACTAAAGAATCATCTCACCTAAAAGCTTAAAAGCTTAAACTCTTAGGTGAGGTCCCAAAATATTATTTATATTATCCTCTAACACTTAGAACTTACTATTAAAGTCTCACCTTCGGATATCAGCTTCAAATTATGAAACCTCATATAGATGAACTCTAAGTACTTGCTCCATCATAGAATTGAATCTTACGGAATCATCATAATTTGATTCAAGTAAAGCACCTAGTTTTAGTTTGCTTTTATAAGCAGGAAATTTAAGTGCGACATAATGTTAGGCGTGTGGCACGTGGTTAAATCAAGTCCATCTTCAAAATCTTTATCATGTCATCTGATAACAAATCCCAAAGCAAATGGTTTTTAAATTTTTCATACATGAATTTCACAGGGATTGATATGCTCGGAGAATTCTGAAAGGTGTTTGATAATTTTCTTATTTCTTAAATCTTGCTTTGATTGAATGCTCAATACACCTTGCTATTTACAATGCCTTACTTCCTAGTCCAACAAGTATTCTACCAGGTGGAAAATAACTATAACTAATACTAATCTAAACCAATTTAGGCATGCAAATCATAACTCAGGGCTGGGTGGCTGAATTTAGAAGTGATTCTGCATGCCACATAGAATGCCTCTTCTTTCTGGACTTCTCCTCTCCTCTTCTTTGTAGGATTATTGTTCCTCTTTCTTCCTGTCCAGTTCCAGCTAGAAATTATCCATCCGGTTACGACTTATAGGAAAACCCAGCCCCGCCAGGACTTCGCTGGAAATTTCTGCTACTGCGTTTGCTTCCTCCAGCATGGCATGTTATCTAGTGCTTCTACTTTGATGTAAGAAAAGATTTTTAATGGATTTGAATGTGTTGTGTATAAAATGAACGAAATGCAAGGAATGAAAATAATTAAGAAACAGAAACAAAAACTTGAGGCGTGCTCCTTTGATGTAAGAAAAGATTTTGAATGGATTTGAATGTGTTTTTCAAGTCCAGATACAAAGGAATCGGTGGGCATGGAATTGGACCCACAGTTCACTAACATTCTTTTCACCGAGCTGAATATGATCTTCCAAGGGAGAGAGGGCATCGATCTGACATTTTGTGATAACTTTCTACTCCAAGTTCATGTTTCTTTCCGTATTCAAAGAATCAACATGTTAGTCCCACTCGAAAAACAGGGAGAGATTGAGACAATTTTATTTCCCCAGAGATACAGCTTTGGTAAACATAAGTAATGTTTTTGTTACTAGCCGGGAGATTATGATTAATGAAGGCAGAGCATATGCTAATCCAATTAACTTGTTGCTCGTGAAAGCAAGGTAATTCAATTTACTGGTGCTAAGAATAGAGATTTATTCTTCCATGAACCAGGCAAGAAACATGAAGGAGAGAAAGACTTGTTCACCAATGCTGTTGTTGACATCTGTATCAATAATTCCACCCTTTCACCAAGCATGAGACCGATGGAGGCGGGTTC
Organism: Salix exigua; assembly: GCA_032356905.1. NCBI lineage: Eukaryota > Viridiplantae > Streptophyta > Magnoliopsida > Malpighiales > Salicaceae > Salix > Salix exigua. The sequence goes on from CM063597.1 coordinate 16,656,607, forward strand.
GGAGATTCTGAGGAGTCATTTGTAGGTACGTGATCATCAATGGATTGGATCCTGTAGAAAACCTAGCAGGCTTGTTTAAAAATTAAGCCCAGGAAGAGAGCTGTTTACAGATTAGCTGGTATAAGAGTTGTGTCAAAGAAGATATGGAAGCTAAGAAAGCAAGAACTTCCCCATTGATAGTTACTGCCTGGGCCTTATTCTGTAATCCTTTCATTCGTTCCCACAGAAACCATTAACATCAAAGCATGATATGTATAACAGCACTCAACAAGCATAGTCTGTGTTCCAAGCTAGAACTTCTTTCTTCTGTCAACAGATATAATTTCCTTCCATACAAGTCAATATGCAATCTCCATATGATGTTTTATTCAACTTCCCATGATCAACCAACAACATTCAAGAATAAGCCAGCTAGTTCTTGCACATGTCAGCATTAAAAAACAAAAACAAAATCCCTATTTCGATAATGCGCATGAGCCCGTGTTCTTTCCCTTTTCCCTTTCTATTCAATCTTCTATTTATTAGTTGAATAAGAACTCTCTCAATAGCTCCCGTCTTTTTAATGCGTTCACACTAATGAAGCTTCTAAAAATCAACTTTGAAGTGGTAATGATAACTGATAAGCAGAAAAAGGAACGGTGCCCTCAAATTCTGCTCCTTAATCAAGTAATTAAGATGAGGTAAGAGCTTGACATTAGTCATTAAATGATTTGATAGATTAGCAGATCATCATCACTGTACTCTCTCACAACATTGCATCATACCGACATTCTAGGTTGACATGTTACTGTCCATTATAGGCTACAGCTTTTTTGCATCAGCTTTGTTGTTGATCTCATCTCATGTAAGTGACAACTATATATTGCAACTTGCGAACAATTAAGCATGAGATGGGGTGCGCACTCTCTTAGCTATCATAATCCAAAATCAAAATCAAAATCCCACCTTGACTAGGCTTGTGGAGTTATGGCTATGATATCAAATTTCTTTTCTAATTTTAAATAAACTCATCCGCCATAACCTTACCCCAAATTTAAATTTATAAATTTAAAAAAGAAAATGGACACAGAGACACCACTCAACCCACTCAAGTAGTGATTATATAAAATCAAAATGATAATAATAATAGCAAAGAAATAATGTTAGGTAAAGTGGTTGCAAGTTTCTTGTAAAACTTTGTTTGTGGCACAAAATAGTGAAAAGAAGTGGGTAGAAGAAGAGCACAAGGAGAAAATGAAAGGAAAAGCTTAACCGGAACCAGAATGTAAGGAAAAAGATTGGTGGGGTACTGTGCTGTGTGGCGTGGGGAGATTGAAATGCGCACTAAAATGAAAGCTCAAAAAAGCAACAACACTTTCTTTGAATATCTAAAGAATGAGAACAGGTAACCTTGCTCTTTGGTGGGTGGGTCTCTCTCTTCCACGGCCAAGAAAGAGTCCCCATCTTTACATTAACCTTATTATTCCCTTCAAGCACTCCCTCCCTCTCTCTCTCTCTCTCTCTCTCTCAAACCAACATCTTTCTATTTCACACAAGATAAAGTAGTTTTTCAATTGTTTTCTTGCTGGGTTGGCCTAATACCCTAATAGTTTTTAAAAAATATGATCTTTTGGATGATGGATTGCTTATTTATAGTAGCTTACTGGTGAAGAAAGCTGGGTTTGTTTTGTTTCTGGTAAATTATGGGAAATTGTTGGTGTAGAAGGGAGCCTTCTGTTTATAATGAAAAATCAGGTTTGGTACCCACTTTCTTTTCTTTTTTCCCATTTCATGCAGTTAATTGTTTCTTCTATATGTGATTTTTTCTGCATAATTAGATGAACAGGATCATAATCATCCTCTGCTCAGAATGATTTTGCAAGTCCTGAATGAATCATCAGTTTCCAGTTATTTTGTTTTATTAATTTTGTTACGAGTGTCTGAAGAATGACTGGATTGGATGAGTATCTATTTTAATGTCAAAATCATATGCGACTGAATATTCTCCTGGTGCTCTTTTTCACCACTCTTATCTTTTATTCAATAGACTACAACGCAGTGGAGGTTGCCTTATTGAGAGGTGGCGCACCTTTTATTTTCTCTCTAAAGCACCACCTTTCAGTTGACCTTTAATTTCTGATGATTTCCTATGCATAAGAGCAGAGATTAAAAAACAAATTTTTATTTTTATGATTCTGTTGAGCTTGGTTTAAACATAAAGGAGATTTGACATGATGCTGTCTCTCTTTTCAGGGATTTCAATGTCTTTCTTGTGATTCTATTTTTAATTTTTTTGTCATGTTTCTATGTTAGAGTCTCCGAAAGACCAAAGTCCGTCAGGAAGACCAACAGAGGATGATAGAAAGCTACCTTCAAATCCAGAAGAAGTAGAGGACCTACGTCGTGATTCAGCGGCAAATCCATTGATTGCTTTCACGTTCGGTGAACTAAAATTAATCACCGGAAATTTTAGGCAAGATCATTTGCTGGGTGGAGGAGGATTTGGGAGTGTTTATAAAGGGCTCATTACAAAGGATTTGAGAGAGGGGCTTCAGCCCCTTCAAGTTGCCGTTAAGGTTCATGATGGTGATAACAGTTACCAAGGCCATAGAGAATGGCTGGTAATCTTTTGTGCTCTTACTTCTGCTCCTGTGCAACATTAAGTTGTTGACATCAGGGCACCATTTCTTTCTGTTCATTTGTATGTTAAGCCTCAATTCCCCATCAGATTGTGACAGTTTTGAGGATTTTTAGGCAGAAGTCATATTCCTGGGGCAGCTTTCTCATCCAAATCTGGTGAAATTGATTGGATATTGCTGTGAGGACGAGCAACGGGTTCTTATATACGAGTATATGTCTCGGGGAAGCGTGGAAAACAATCTGTTCTCAAGTATGTATTACGTGTAACTCAGTTCAAAAGCATTAATCATTTGAAGCATGAAAATATATGCCAAATGTAAGCCAACGAGGGAATTGCTTGCTGTGAAAGTGATTATAAGGAATGTTCTATAAATTCAGGACATCGGAATGTTGTAGGCAGCTTCTAGCATGCCTAGGATGTTACAAAATTTTATGGTTTCACTTTTTTGGCTTTTTTTTTTGTTTTGTTTTGTTTTGGAAATCGATATGTGCACGCCTTCTGCTGTTGCAGGAGTATTGCTTCCTCTTCCATGGTCAATTAGAATGAAGATTGCATATGGTGCAGCAAAAGGACTCGCCTTTCTGCATGAAGCTGAAAAACCTGTCATCTACCGCGATTTTAAGACGTCTAATATTCTCTTAGACCAGGTTTTTTTCTCAAAAGCCCTGCATCTGCTGCCAGAAATGTTGGGTATTATGACAAGAAATGTCTGGGGTTAGAATCATTGAAAGCTATGTGTATTTTCGAGCATGCAGGACTACAATGCAAAGCTCTCTGACTTTGGCCTTGCCAAGGATGGACCTATAGGAGACAAAACTCATGTTTCCACTCGCATAATGGGGACTTATGGGTATGCAGCACCTGAATATATAATGACAGGCAAGTTTTCAAACTATGTACGTGCTGATGTTTTAAGGATGAAAAGGACCGATCGATTTCCTGGCCATCTTTAGTGAGTTAGATCTTAAATCCTGCCTGCCTAATGATGTGCAGGCCATTTGACTCCAAGAAGTGACGTGTACAGTTTTGGTGTTGTTCTTCTGGAACTTCTGACAGGAAGAAAATCTCTAGACAAATCAAGACCGGCCCGTGAGCAGAACCTGACGGATTGGGCTATTCCTTTGCTAAAAGAGAAAAAGAAATTGCTCAACATTGTGGATCCGAGATTAGAAGGAGACTATCCTGTTAAAGGAGTTCATAAGGCAGCCATGCTAGCTTATCATTGCTTGAACCGAAATCCGAAAGCAAGGCCTCTAATGCGAGACATCGTTGATTCCCTGGAACCTTTACAGGAACCTGAAGGTGTTCAGAACGAAAAACCTGTGCTCACTGTGATTCGTGGCGTGGCAGATGGCCAGTTAAAAGGAAAAGAAGGTTCAATGTAATCCGATCACATGATCGATCAGTTTTTTCCTCCTGTTTAAAAAGGGATTTTTATTTTATTTTTTCGCGTTCCATTATTGCTGGCTTTTCCTGTGTGTAACTACTAAAAGAAGAGTAATTGTGCCTTGAGTTTTGTTCTTATTTGGCTATATATATAAATATATAGAACCTCCCGGGGCCAGACATGATTGTGATGTGTACAGTAGAAGTGAGTATCAATAAGTGTTTAACCTGAAGTTTGTCTTTCAGATCGTAGCTGGCCGGAAAAAACATATTGAACTGTAGCAGGAAGACAGACAGAAAGTACGTAGGTAGGGTAAAAAAGCTTCCATGCTTTAAATGTAGCAGGAAGACAGACAGAAAGGAGGTAGGTGGGGCATGAGGGAAGGAAAAGAACAGGAGAAGCTGGGCGCGCGGGGCAGATGCATGCATGCATTTCTAGTCTTGCTGTTAGATTGATGACGACTTGATCAGTCGACATGGAGAAGAAGCTCGCAGGGAAACACCCTCAGTCTATAGACGGACGTTACATCAAGGAAGGAAGGGCAGCTTAAATACATAAGGCTGCATGCGTGCTCATTAATATCGTTGACTGGATCATCATCATCATCATCATGCTCTAGGTCATAAAAACGTGAGGTTCCGCTAGCTTAATTAGAGCTAGCTAGCTAGCTTTGTGTTTGAGATGAGTCGAGAGAGTCGAGTCGGGGACGTTCCATCTGAAACTGAAAGCGGTCAGTGTCGTGCCCGGCCCCTTCTCTCTCTTGAATATTTAATTAAATGGTGCATCGATCGGCCACTGAATATACCTGCATGCCTACCTATCCTGGCAGCATGCATGCATGCATTTCAGTGTGAAACCAGTTCAGATTTTTCTAGGGATCGATCGTACGTGTTGCTTTCCGGGTGGACTCCCTTAGCTTTGCCTGGAACGGGAGGTCCCGTCATCAGTCTATTTCGAAAACAATGGCGGAAAGCAGCCTCTCCCTCTCTCTCTCTCTCTTTTTTCTACCCACTCTTGCTTATACATTCCAGGAAATTGTCCCCGTGACTAAGGTACGTTCGTTGCGACCTTCAACGATCATTAGAAATTCAAAGGGCCTCCATTTGTTTCATTCATTCATTGTTTTAATTGTCAATCAAATACACCCTCGATCTCCTTGCATTGATCCCACCTATATATATATATATATATATATATATACTTTTCTTATTAAGTACAAAAATATTAATTTAATCTTAATTCTTGTTTTCAAAAATCACTCCAGGCTACCACCAAAAACAAGGTAAATTGATAGGAAACTCAACCGTGGCATCAAATTAATTAAAACTCAACCAATACATATATGATTCATCCGCAGGCAGGCAGGCAGGCAGGCAGGCGGCGGGGTGTGCTGTTTTTTACTTGTAAATAAATTAAAATAATATTTTAAAAAATATATCTTTTACATCAAAATGAAATGAAATAATGTAAAAAAGTCTCCCTGGATCACGTCTTTCTCTTGACTAGTCTCCACCCTTTTTGGCACCGCGCGCGCTTGCATTCCCATCCAAAGGAAATTGATAGGAATAGTAAGCAGGCAGGGTTTCTTGTCCCTCTTCGTGACTTCGATTCAACTCTTTAGATTTATTGTGATTTTTTTTTTTCATTTTCATGCATTTCTCTTTTTAAAAAGTGGAACCATTGGCTATACACTTATCACCATAAAATAATTAACTAAGAGTTTAGAGCTCGGATTAAGGGTTACTGCCTGTTTTACAGTGCGACTGCGGTTGCTTTTAAAAGTTTTTTTCATTTAAAAATGCATCAAAATTATGTTTTTTATTTTTTAAAATTATTTTTGATATCATCACATCAAAATGATCTAAACCCAATAATTTTTTTTAAAATAAAATAAAAAAAATTTAATTTTTTTCATAAACATTTTTCCGATCGAAATGCCAAACAGCCCTCTAATCATGACACTTGCATCGATTACTACCATGATCATACACCTGTCTGTATCTACTTACACCTAGGTTTGATTCGCTCCCTTTACATTCCACTGTAAGCTGAAACTGAATGGGTTTTTGGAATAATGTGTTTTACTGTTCACCAAGACTCAGAGGTATTGTGGATTATAATAGTAAAATGTTAGAATAAGATAACTAATATTTTTATGCTAAAAAAACAACGAATTAACTTTGCTTGTATGGTTAAAGCATGCGCTGCAAAGGTTCACGCAAGAGTTCAAATCACGTCAGCCACAGACACGGAAATGGAATTGCATAGTAATAATATAAATATTATTTGTATGCTACAACTGCACAAAGAGGTCGCTTGGTCGCGTGGTGAAGGCGTGATGCTTCCCATTCCCCGCAGCGACAAATTGAATCTCTCAGGTTGCATTTTTAAACAGTAATGAACACTGAAATCATTGTTCATTTCTGTTTGAAAAACTTATATCTTTTTATATTTTATATCATGTCTATATATGTATGTATGTATGTATGTATGTATGTATGTATGTATAGATGACCTAAGTTTTTTTTTTGGGGGAAATTGATATCATTGTTCTGAAATATTGTTAATATAATAATATGAAAATAAAAAATATATGGATTTTTTCTCTCTAACAATAAATATGGTCTCGCCAATTTTTATTAGTTTCAATGTTATTAAGGTTATTTTTTTAATGCTTACATTTTAATTTTTGTTCGTGGTCATTTCAAAAATGATATTTTATATATTTTCTCTTTTTTTATTCTTCAATTCAAATAATTTTTAAAAATATAATAATATTTTTTTATTCTTTCAATTATTTAGTTTTTTAATTGCTTTTTTGTTTATATTGTTAGGTGTTGAGATTTATTATTATTATTATTATTATTATTATTATTATTATTATTATTATTATATAAGGCATTCAAAATAATGATAATGATTATGTCAAATATCTATTTTCTTACAAATATGTGAGACTAATTATATATTTTGATATTTATTTAATATCAGCACCTTAATATATTATTTTCATAGAATAATAATTTATGAACAATATTCTATTTTTTTAATATAATAATATGAGCAATGAATTTTAAAATCAGTTTTCTACATAAAAAAAATTAACAGATTTTATCAAAAGAGTTTTAATAGTAACAACGTTCAATCATTTTTTTGAGAGGAAAAATTTGTTTCGACATAAATAAAAAATAGCAATTAAATATTAAAATAGTAATTACAATACGTACAAAATTATTCAACTTTCTACATAAATAAAAAAGATTTGCGGGCAAATTGCCTCATGTTTTCTAAGAAACTTACCTCCCAAATGGATTCCGTTTAAATATTTGTTTGAATTAATATATATATATATATATATATATATATATTATTTTTTTAATTAAAAACAAAAGTATCGGTTATAAAAAGTTATAATTTGCAGCTTCTTTTAGAATGTGTTGATATATTTCGCTTGAAAATATATCAAAATCATTTTTAATTTTTTTTGTTATATAAACACGTCATAAAAAAACAATGTGCTCTTAAAACATGATCGAACAAGAATGAAAACATTTTTGAATTTATTTTTTCAAACTGCAAACACAATATTATTAAGCATATTTTTTACTGATTTCCTTTCCCTTTCCATTATATTTCTCTTTCTGTTTTAGGGTTTTAAATAAAAACATCATCGTACATGAATGGTGTTTTTATCCGGCTGAAAAAGGGCGGCAGTCACATAAGTAAGTAATGTGAAATAAAAATTCTTTATTTGTGAAAAAAAATGAAATTCGAAATTAAGTAGAAAAAGGGTAGATTGATGAAAGTTGATTTTAACTATAATTCGTAAAGCTTTATATATATATATATATGTAAAACTTCAAACTTTTTCTTAATTAATTTGGTGGATAAAGAAGTACTGTTATCTTATTCCCATGTCGTCAAAGCTACGCACACACACACATATATATATATATATATTATAATAATCTTGCAGTCCTTCCTCGTATTTTCCACAAAAAGGGTTGAGACAGGCTTCTGCTTCTTGTGTTTTGGTGCGGGTACGTATAATCAACGGTACTGACCATGAGTGAAGCTTCCCCGACCTGCAGAGAAACCTCCATGTATGTTCTCTTACTGTGATCTCCATTCCTTCCTGTGCCCTTCTCTCTTCTCTTCCACATGGAAAAATGCGCATCGAGATCATCAACCCTTTCTTTTCAGCTTTGGAAATCGAGCTAGCTAGCTAGGGTTTTAAGCTCATGATCTCTAGTACTGCCTGCCTCCTGCCCTTTAGATTCTCCATCAAAGCCACTGTATACGAGATTCATCCAATGTATCTGTTTCCCTTGAAATTCATAGCATAACTTCTTCCTCCTCCTCTCTATCTACTTTTTTCTAATTATTTTTGAATTACTAATACTAGCTAGCAAGCATGAATTAGTATAACATCGAGTAATGCCCTTATTTTGTATATATGTATAGACTCGGCTTCCTGGTTTTGTTCAAGAAATCAAATGGGTGTAGTGTATATTAAGTTAATTGGTACATATAATTCTGGATCCATGTATAGATCTTCATCTTTAAAACCTAATTATTAATTAGAACACCATCTAGTTTTTCCCTCCCAAGATGATGATGGTCAGTTTGTGCTGTGTAATTTGCTTGCGTGTAGATCCAGTGTATAAAGGAGAGGCCGAAACTTCTTTTAAGTTTAACTCGATCCACACACACACACACACATATATATGCTCTCTCTCTCTCTCCCTCTCTCTCTCTCTCTCTCTGTGTTCTTCTTGTTTTGTTTTGAAGGAAATTAAAGAGGTTCTTAAATATAGATGGTACGTATATACCTCAAGTAATTAAGTTAGCACGCCAGCCGCCTCATGCTCGTCCATATCAACGCCCCCACCATGATTAATTACTTCCATTTTTGTGAATGGTTTCTTCTGTAGTGCTGTTAATTTGTTCCATTTTGCTTTCACCATGCCACTTGATGCTTCAACCATATACATACATCCATATATACGAGCGTGCTAGCTAGCTCCTCATCATCTTCATTAATTTATCACTAATTAACTTGACGACCTTCCTTGCAAGAGGGGTGTGTGTGTATGCAACTGATCATTAATTCATTTCATGTTCTATATATACACACGTATAAGGGAAATTCATGATGAGGAGGTCGATAGAGAAGAGCAGGATACAGATCGAGGGGGGAAGAGATTGGTGCTGCCAGAAGACGGGTATGAATGGAAGAAATATGGCCAGAAGTTCATCAAAAATATTGGGAAAAAGAGGTGTGTGCTGAATATTCCATTCAATTTCCTGTACGTACGTGTGTATAATATATATATGAAGCAAGGCCTATATTGTCCACAATTTGTAGATTCAATGCCCTATTAAGTGAACTATCTCATCTAAAAGTTTAAGATTATAGGTGATGCCCCATAATATGATTATATTATACTCTATCACATCCTCTCAAGTGAAAGCTCTTTGGGTTTCAAACTTGCACAGACCCACATTGTCTTGTACTTGATTTTTTTATCAAATAGAATGAGGGTGGTGAGATTCGAACTCGTGACCGCTGAGTCAACAAGACTCTGATACCATGTTAAAGAATCATCTCATCTAAAAGCTTAAGTTATAGGTGATGCCTCATAATATGATTATATTATACTCTAACATGTCTCTGATGATACTATTTTTATTATTGTTATTATTATTATTATTCATAAATATGTATTTTGAGCGATGAAACGATGGATGCTCTATTTCCGGGAAATTTGTTTGGAAAAAATCAGTAGACGTGGAAAGAAGAGCTAGCCAGCCTGGTTGATAAAAATGTGTCGGGCATCAGGAATGTAATTATTGGTTTAGACTTGATTCAGATTGAAATATCAAGTAATTAATACGAGAGAGAGAGAGAGAGATCCTGGTAGCTATCAAGTGCTGATCATGAGTATTAATTCTACTAGCTACACACACACACACATAGACACACATGCTGATATGCTGATCATGTATAGTTTGGTTAATTATTTTCAGGAGCTATTTTAAATGCCAGAAGAGAAACTGCGTGGCAAAGAAGAGAGTTGATTGGTCCAGCCCTCATAATCTTCGAATCGTGTACGAGGGATCTCACGACAGCCATGTCTCCTCTACACAGTCACAGGGGACTCATCAGTACAACCTCTACACTCAAGTTTTCGGAGATGATCAGCCAGCTTCACGCCCGCGCGCATGATCAAGATGCTTGATCGATCCATCCTATTTTTAATCATGCCTTCATAATTCTAGACCCTATATATATAGTTGCATGCATGCATGTTCCTGGATGTACTTTCTAGGGCATGCGCGCAGATGATCAATCATACACCCATGAAGTACTAGCTAGTACATGATCAATCCATAATATATATATCCCCCCTCTACTGTGAGGTCAGAGGGGACATTTTGATTTGATGTCCCTTTTCCATATCTTCAACGCGCGCAATTCTAAGAGGTTAATGCTTCGATCGATCGTGCAAGGTTAATATCACACCTAGCTAGGGATCCCTTGTACTCTCTGGAATTCGTCTTTTTTTAAAATCTCGATCGCTACTTCTTTTTAACTAGTATTTATATCAGACAATTATGTGGATTTTGTGCTTTTAGCATCTTCAAATATAAAACCTAACTTCGAAAATATCTCATCTCTACCCACACAAAATTACGTTAACGGTAAATTTCAATAGTAAAATTACTAATTTATTTTTGGAATCGCCAAAATGTTCTAATCTTTTCAATATTTAACACATTGGTTTTACATGTGAACACGCCTTTTAAGCGGCACGTGAGGTGCTTCTATGTGGTATAAAATGTACAATCGTCGTGTCATACGATGCATCTTCATGTCCTCTTCCGCGATCGTGGAATCACCGGCGGACCCGCCCGTCTCCTCTGCAACTGGAAATACATTACGGTTTTTTGGTTGTTTCATTTCAGTCCTTGATCTTTTGATATTTTTTTGTTTTGTTTTTTGGTCATTTTAATATTTTTTCCCTCTAATTGAAATTGATCATATATGTTACTTTTCATTTATGTCCTTATTCTTTTATTTTTTTCAACCAATTACACTATATTTTTTTCTCTTAAATCCCTTTTTTTTTTCTGTAGACCCAAGTATTGATTTTTTTTTTTTTACAGTTTGTCCTTCAATTGGAATCAATTGTAAATTATATTTTACAAAACGGTAAAACAGGAAAAAGGGGAAAGTTTTTTTTTTGTCCTAAAAAAAAGGAGGAAAATGGTGGGCTTAGATTCCACGTCATGGGCTTAGATTACTAGGCTCCAAGTATCTACTACGAGCACTAATCCCTGGGGTCCAGTGTTTATCTCATGTTAAGCTTAGATTCGAAGCGTGGGCTTCCCCTCAGCCTAATTTCACCGCAAAGCCCGACTACTTTCCTCATAAAAAATATGTATATATTGAAACGGGGTTTAAAAACAATTCGTGATTGTAAATGTGTAACAATGGCGATCCACACTAAGCGACTTAAATATTTATGATTTTTAAAATAACCTGATAAAAATAATTATGATAAACCCATGACTTCAATTTTAATTTCTAATAAATTAGATGTTAAAGAATAAAAATAATCAATCATACAACATATAAATAGCAATTAAAAGAGTATCGAAGCATCACCATGACAACAATTGCCGATAATAATATCATCAATACTATTTTTATGATTACTAATCATCATTATCATCTTCACCTTGTATTTCTAAATATCAAAATTTCAAGTTTTGTCATCGGACCGGTGAAGGTCAAAACAATGATCGGAGCCACCAAACACTACGTGTACGTACCCCTCCACTCCATCCCACGGGGACGGGCGAGTGCAGCAGGTCACTGCTCGTAGGAGCGGTTGTACCCAAAACTATCAGCGCAAACAAAGCAAGATAACGCCAAAGGTTCTAGAGTGTTCTAATATAAGACAAATCACGTGGCAATAAGTCTAATCAACGGTCTAGATTCGCTAGAACCTTCAAGACCAAACCCCAAGGAACGCCATCCTTGCTCCATAAAAGTAAAAAAAACCTACACTTTCTTTCCTTAGCTTTGCAAGCACTCAGAGAGTGTCAACAGGATAAACCTGCCCACCCATCCCTGTCCACCCACCTGCCCTCGCCTCTCATCTATAAACCCCATTTCTAAACCCCGTTCTCCCACCACCGGCCGTTTCATTTCCCTGTAAGCTCTCACGCCCACTTCTTCCTTTTTATCTGTTTTGCCTTTAGTGTGATGAAGTTTCAATCTTTCCACTGTTTCTTATCCTTTTTGTGGAATGCTATCATACTAACCTGTCAAAAATTGCCTCAAGTTCAGTTTCTGTTAATCTGTCCATTTATTTATGGGTTCTTTCATTTTCGTGCTCACAGCAGTGCAATTTCGTTAGAATACACCTGTTCCTGTAGGCCTTATTAGTTGGTGATTAAAGCAAGTTGGACAAAGATTTTTTCTTCTTTTCTGGTTTTTCATTTGATTTTTTTCCTGGTGAATTATCATTTCCGCACTCCATTGGTTCGAGGGGACCGTGTTCTGTAAAATATTGAATTTTGCTCGGAAGATATTTTGTGATTGAATTTTCTTTTATTCTATCTTTTTTTTTCGTGTGTGTTACCAGGTATTAAAGAATAAAAATGGCATCGACTTTTACGGCCATGTCGTCAGTTGGATCCTTGGCTGCTCCCAATGGCCGTGTTATGGATAAGAAGTTTGCATTTTCTTCCAACAAGTTGTCTTCTTTCGCTTCCATTTCTGCTAGTCGATTTGGTAGGCCACAGAATGTAGTTCTACCAAGATCACGTTCTCTCAAGGTTAATGCTGCTAAAGAGCTGCACTTCAACAAGGACGGGTCTGCAATTAGGAAATTGCAAGTGAGTTTTTAGTTACTGATTTGCATCCTGCTGCAGTGTGTTTTGTTTGTTCTTTTTTATCCTTTTGCTTACCGGGCTTGTTCCTTTATTGTAGACTGGTGTGAACAAGCTTGCAGATTTAGTCGGGGTTACCCTTGGACCTAAAGGCCGAAATGTTGTTCTTGAGAGCAAATACGGTTCGCCTAAAATTGTTAATGATGGTGTGACTGTCGCTAAAGAGGTATGCTGTCTCTGGATTGATAACTTGAGGGGCGGCATTTCTTGTCTCCTCTCTCATCTTAGATGCATGCCAGAAATTGTAGTAGTGGCTTCCCACTTTGGTCGAGGCAAACTAAACATGTGGCATTCCACTTGGTGTTAACTCCTTATTCCATTCATATACAGATTTATGAGCTTATTAATTCCTTGTGGCATGATGATCTCCCTTCTGGTTCTCACAAGGACTGGCCATTTCTGGTCACCATATCATTTTCTCCTCTTGCTGTATATAAATTTTTATGATTATTTACAGAATTCTTCACCTTAAATTAGGTTGAATTGGAGGATCCGGTTGAGAATATTGGTGCTAAGCTAGTGAGACAAGCTGCTGCCAAGACAAATGACTTGGCTGGTGATGGGACTACAACATCTGTCGTTCTTGCGCAAGGCCTTATTGCAGAAGGTGTCAAGGTTGGTATTATGGTGCCATGCCATTTTTTCTCTTAATACTGCTGAGTGTGGCAGCCTTACCCACTGCTTTGTTTGCAGGTTGTGGCTGCTGGTGCAAACCCTGTTTTGATCACTAGAGGCATTGAGAAGACCACAAGAGCTCTTGTAAAGGAACTTAAGTTGATGTCGAAAGAGGTATGTAAAGTGAGGTAGACCATGCCTGTGGGTGACTTTCATATGCCACCGTGACCCTTGCATGCATGTATTAAAGTTTGTTGAAAGGAGTGAATAAATATAATTTGGGATTTGCAGGTTGAAGACAGTGAACTTGCAGATGTGGCAGCTGTAAGTGCAGGGAACAACTATGAAGTTGGGAATATGATAGCTGAAGCTATGAGCAAAGTCGGCAGGAAGGGAGTGGTCACCCTTGAAGAGGGAAAAAGTGCTGATAACAACCTCTATGTTGTTGAGGGAATGCAGTTTGACCGCGGTTATATCTCCCCTTACTTCGTCACTGATAGTGAAAAAATGTCAGTTGAATTTGAGAACTGCAAGGTATGTCGTTCACAATTAGTCATGCAGGCTTTTGCTGTTGATTTTTTCTCCTGATGTTGACAATTCTGGATGTTTTGGTGCAGTTGCTTCTTGTTGACAAGAAAATAACAAATGCGAGAGATCTAATCACCATTTTGGAAGATGCAATTAGAGCGGGATATCCAGTTGTGATAATTGCTGAAGACATTGAACAAGAAGCTTTAGCAACTCTAGTTGTCAATAAGCTTAGGGGTGCTTTGAAGATCGCTGCCCTTAAAGCTCCTGGTTTTGGGGAACGGAAAAGTCAGTACCTTGATGACATTGCTATTCTGACTGGAGGTCAGTGTTTTACTTTTGGATTGTTCCCTATATATTTGATTTTTTTTTTTATGGTGGCTAGCTATTGTGTGCCTTCACTGTGGATCTGGATGCCCTCATTTCATGTTTGCTTGGGAGTGGATACAAATGTTCTCTGCTGACATGTTTTATTTTTGCTAATGTTAGAAATTTTGTTCATCGGTTTTCAGGAACTGTTGTCAGAGAAGAGGTGGGTCTTGCCTTGGACAAAGTAGGCAAAGAGGTCTTGGGACTTGCTTCTAAAGTGGTTCTTACCAAGGATTCAACCACCATTGTCGGTGATGGAAGCACCCAAGAAGCAGTAAATAAGAGAGTTGGTCAAATTAAAAATCTTATTGAGGTGCCAATTCTTTATTCTCACCTTTCCCTCCTAACAAAAGTTAATGTTTTTTTTTCTTCGTCCAGTGTAGTTTATTGATGCTAAATGCAAGATAATAATAATGCAGGCTGCTGAACAAGACTATGAAAAGGAGAAACTCAATGAACGAATTGCTAAGCTGTCGGGTGGTGTTGCAGTGATACAGGTAATTCTCCTGTAACTTGTGAAATAGAGACACAAAAGAGTGTATATTGTATATTAACTTAAATGGACCAACTTTTGAATGTTAAAGGTTGGAGCACAAACCGAGACTGAGCTTAAAGAAAAGAAACTGAGAGTTGAAGATGCTCTTAACGCAACTAAGGTAATTTATCTCACACCACCTTTGCCTGCAGTGCTCTTATGCTCTTAGTTAAATTGTTTGGACACCATCCATTCACTCTCATCTCAATGGTTTTCAGGCAGCTGTTGAGGAAGGTATTGTGGTTGGTGGCGGATGCACCCTGCTGAGACTGGCATCAAAGGTGGATGCTATCAAGGACAGTCTTGAGAGCGATGAAGAAAAGGTAATGTGCCAAACCATCATTTTAAGAACTTATAGAATGTCCTGTCAAGGAACTCATAGGATGAGATATAAAGGAACATATACTTGATATATTTTTGTTCTATGCCAAGATTTTGTGTCCGAGCAACTTAAAAAACTGCTTTTGCCTGATTGCAGGTGGGAGCAGACATTGTAAAGAGAGCTCTGAGCTACCCCCTGAAGTTAATTGCCAAAAATGCTGGTGTTAATGGAAGTGTAGTCAGCGAGAAGGTATATCTAACTTTGCCAATGTCAAACTCTGGTACCGTGTGAACTACCTGCAGCTAAGATCATTTCCTTTTCTTTTAGGTGCTCTCAACTGACAATCCTAAATTTGGATACAATGCTGCAACTGGAAAATATGAAGATCTGATGGCTGCTGGAATCATTGATCCAACGAAGGTGAGCTAGCGTTCTGATCTGTGTTGGGAGTCAGCTTATGATTTGTCTGTTGGTAGTTGAGTTCAAAGTTAGAAGTCTCTTTTGGCACCAAGAGCTGTGTGCTGTTGGGTTTAAATATACTGAGTGCTAGCTGTCTTCTATCATTCAGGTGGTCAGATGTTGCCTGGAGCATGCATCATCGGTAGCAAAGACTTTCTTGATGTCCGACTGCGTAGTTGTTGAGATTAAGGAGCCTGAACCAGTGCCTGCAGGCAACCCCATGGACAACTCAGGTTTGTTCCTCTGAACTATGAAGCCAAGTGTTATTGTGCTCCGCCCCGTTCTGTTAAGTGCTTTGATTCTCCAGTGACTGTCTCACCGGGCTCTGTTCTTGCTTTATTGTGACAGGATATGGGTACTAATAAGGCTGCTGTGCACAGCACATAAGAGGAGCGGGGTGCCTCACCTCATGGTAGCAATGATTGGTAATGCTGCTTTTGTAAGTTTGATTACCAATGGTGGTAGAAATTACAGATTCTGGTGAGGGTAGCTTGCTGGAATACGGCGTGTGTTACTGACCTGCAAGTAATTGTACAATTACACAATGATTTTGAACCCTTTTTTGAGTTGCAAGTCTCATCTTTGCTCCTACTCTCGTTGCTCCAAAACTGCTAAATCTGACGATCTGTTGAGTTGATATTAATTGTTAGTCTGAGCTCATAGTGGTGTCAATAAATACCTAGAGTTCATAGCTAGCGGAGGGAGCAAGGCTAAGGAATTTGCCCTCCGAGTATAACTTGGTGGCAGCAATCACAATACAAGTCATCAGAGTAGTATATTATATAAAGAACATCAGCCCTCATAGAGTGATAAATGGCACGAGTCAGTTCCATGCGAGAAAAGCCACCACCAAATCTAATTTGTAAGGAAGAAATCTTGAAAGTTCAATCATGAGGAGGGGGGATTCAGAGAAAGGAGGTTGTTATCTCTTTCTTGAAGTGAAGGGAACTCAATCTCCCCAGTCCAATCATTTAGATTTCAGAAAACTAGAACAACATGGTGGACAGTTCCCCTCAGGGAGAGCAAATTTGATGATTATAAGGGATGCTTAATCTTTTTGCCCTTTTCTTCTCTTGAAATCAGTGGTTTTCTTTCTTTCTTTCTTGTTTGGTTTCTCTTGTGCACCATCAAAGTTCCCAATACATCATCATCATCATCATATATATCATAATATCCTGCTACTGCATTTAAAAAACCAGATTATGCTAGCATTCAGCTCTATCAAATTTGATGTGAAGTGCTTGTATAAATGAACTTTTTTCAAAGTATTTTTAGCTTGAAAAATATTAAATTTAAGTTTTTTTGGTGTTGTTTTTTGATATGAAAAAATATATAATTTTAATATTTTCAATTAAAACATATTTTTTTTTTTAAAAAACACATTACACCACACCACAAAACTCACAAGATTTGGGGCTGTTTGGTGTGGCAATCGGAAAATGAAAAAAATTATTTTTATTTTTTATTTTAAATTAAAAAAATAGTATTTTTAGATATTTTAATATGTTGTAAAAAATAATTTTTAAAAAATAAAAAAAATATTATTTTGATTACTTTATAAAATCCTATAATATTGGACCACTTGTTATGGTTGAAGATT
The DNA here is from genome assembly GCA_032356905.1 of Salix exigua. Taxonomy (NCBI): domain Eukaryota; kingdom Viridiplantae; phylum Streptophyta; class Magnoliopsida; order Malpighiales; family Salicaceae; genus Salix; species Salix exigua. Next base: position 16,674,006 of record CM063597.1, read on the forward strand.
CAACTCGCTGCTTCCATTTCTAACAGCATTCAATCAACATTAAAAATATTATCTTATGTAAAAGAGAAAATTGGTATGGGAAAAAGTATTGTAACTCCGTATTTATTGAAATAATATAATACTGTTTTTGATATCTTCATCCAAAAAAACTTAACACTAGCTATCTATCAAGTATATTAGATATTAAAGTATTTTTACATTGTTTATTTGTCATTAAAAGATTTATTAGGAACAAATAAATCTCATTTCATCTCAATTACAAAGTAAAACCATCAAAACACCACTGAAAGTAAAAATAATAATAGCTAAAATTGGAGTTGATGATTTTTTTCTCTCATCATAATGCCAAGTGATGGATAATTTGGTATTTGACCACATATAATAAATAATTAAAATGTATAGTGAAATAACAGAAATACCCTTCAAAGCAAAAACAACAACAACTTGGGTCAGCCAGTGAAATGTTAATGAGTATAAAGTCAAATTCCCAGGAACACTTTGATAAATAAACTAAAAAACAAGAAAAGAACATGTGAGTGAGTGAGTGTTGTGCACCCGGAGGTGCCCAAACCCTTCTAATGTTAAAAAAATATCATTCACAGGAGTGTTGTTTAAAGTGTTACCATATCATCTACATGTCTTCCATGCTGATCAAGTTTGTCATTGAGCAACCTTTATTTTCTCTATCTTATCTTTGAAAATCACAACTAATTTCCCTGCAAGTCCAATGGTCGCTTTCTCCGCTGGCCACGTCCTCAGGTGCTCCTCTGATAAAATATATTAAATGGACTAGTGAGCCGCGTACCCAAACAAACCTAAAAGAGAGTATATAATAAAATAAAAAATATACAAGCAAGAAGCATTGCATTCCATGCATGGATGATTCATAGATGGAGGGTGGTGTGTGTTGTGGTTATGGTTCATGGCAGTGGTAGAAATATATATATATATATATATTATTTGTAGTATTGTTGTAATGTAATTCTATTTGCTTAAATTTGGCAATGCCATAACCGTTCCATCTCTTTATATCTCTCGCTCTTAATTGAAAAACTCGCCTTCTACTTCACGCCGCCTCTCTCCCTCACCTTACCAACAAATACTTGCACTCTCTTTGCATTCTTTCTAAATAATTCACACTAATTAACAAAAACAACCGATCATCTCTTATAAACTTTGTTGCTTTGCCCCATGCCTTCTTCTTCATTTGGTACCGTCCTCTGTCACTGGTATGTATATGTATGGATGTATGGATGTTATGCCTTTTTTAACCATTCATTCACCCCTGTTTTTCTTCTGCATTGTTGTTAAATCCTTTAAGCTGAATTGGGATTCTTTTGATTTGTCTGTTTTATTGATTTTTGATGTCAAGATTGAAACTTTTTATGGTTGTGATGATGATCATGGTATTAATCATCTGGGTTTTGGCTCTTTTGATGAACTTGACTGAATTATGGTTATTGTAAATGTGCAAAACATAAATTTCTGTGCTTTTTTGTTTTTTCCTGTTTTGACGTACAAATCGAGGAAAAATAGTCTTTTTAATGGTTTGATCATGTTGATGATGGTGATCATGGTTTTAGTCATTTTCGGGGTCTCTTCTTTGAACTGGGGTTTTCTTCTTCGTTTATTTTCTAGTGTAGAATCTTTTGGTCAGGACTGATGTGACGAGTCCTCTTCTTGCCATTTGATTTGTCTTATCATTATCCTTCTTGTTGAAATCCATTTCTGTTGGCTAGGACTGGTGGTGATAGCTTATAGTGAGAAGTTAAGTGATTATTATTTTTGCCTTTTTTTTTTCATTTTCTATTACCAATATTGTGATCCTTATGGTTGGTGTTTTGTGGCTCAGAATTTTACTGCATTGAAGTGCTTGTTTGTGGATCTACATTGTCTCATAGACATTGTTAGGAAGGAGTTTTTGAGCACATTGCCATTTACAGAATGGAAGATCAAAGAACTGAAATAGAGTTTGATGAATTTGAGAAGCTTCTTGGAGAGATACCAAATGCTACTGCTGCAAACCAGCATTCTGCTGATGTTGGACCTAAGATTGCACCTCTAAATGGTAACTTGGCACATATTTCTGTGAATTCTTGCAAGAGGGTTTTTTCTGAGAAACTTGAAAGCAATGGGAGTTTGAATGACAGACACTATTTAGCAAATACAACCCAACAATCTCTTATCAAGAATCTACAATCAGATGAACCAAATTTGCCAGATGACCAATCCTTGACATCTGCATTTGCAGAACTGAGTTTTAATAGTGAGAGTCCTTTGGTGAATTGTAAATCCTCACCTAATCCTGCTGTATATACAAACACCATGAATGGTTCACTCTCAAGTATGGACTCAACAGTGATGGTTTCCCCTCCATTCCGATCACCAAATAATTTACCTTCTGCTATTGACAAGTTTAATGTTGTGAAAGTTGGCCAAGAACAGTCAAATTTCTTAAATTTTGATGCCCGACAACTGAAGGTGCCAGCTGATTTTTGTCAGCCTCAGCCAACTGAACATTTCCCCACAGCCTTGCCACCAACTCATGACATGCGAGGTTTTCAATTGCTTTCCAATTTGGCTGTCCCGGGCATGGATTTTCCTTTAATGTCTGATCATCAACAATACTTCACTGATGTTCAATCTTCAGTTCCTTACTTACATTCACAACAGTTAAACCAGTCTCACATTAGCTGGAGGGATATTGGAGAAGAACAATATTACAGGTTTCATCAGCAATACCTATACATGCAGCAACTCCGTAATCAAAGATTGGAAGCTCAGAATCATGTTCAAGCAAATGGAAATTTTGCAACCAAATTGACGAGTCGGAACGTGAGGCAACCATATTTGGAGGTGCCGTTTTCTCACCAAATTCAACAGTCTAATCAAGAACAATTTCGTAGCAACTATGCTTTCGCAAGGGGTCTGAACCAAACACAGAATGGTATCCGTGTTTTGGACAAAGTAGGAAAACAGAGTTTTCCTGAAAAGATTCTGACAAGGTCACAAGGACTGAACACACTGAAAGCTTTGAAGTTTGGCTCAGCTGGAGGCAATGAAACACTTGCTCATCTCAACCTTAATGGCAAATTTCTATCAAATGGTCACCTTCTCCATAGTTTACCTACTCCTGCTGGGTGCTTTCAGTTGGATCATTTGACCTCATGGGATATATCTCCTGATTTTACAGACCTAAAAAGCTATAATATCAGGTCTCAGTCTTTGAAGTATAACTCAGCAGATGAAGTAACTGGTAAAATATATCTCATGGCAAAGGACCAGCATGGTTGCCGTTTCTTGCAAAGAAAATTTTGTGAGGGGACCCCGCAAGATGTTGAAAAGATTTTTCTTGAGATTATTGATCACATTGTTGAGCTAATGACAGACCCTTTTGGGAACTACCTTGTTCAGAAGTTGCTTGAAGTATGTGATGAGGATCAGAGAATGCGAATACTTCGTGCTATCACTAGAAAAGCTGGGGAGCTTGTTCGGATTTCATGTGATATGCATGGGTTTGTTCTCTCTCTCGTTGTGTGTGTGCCTGCGTGCTTATTTTCAATCCTCTTTCATGCTTTAATTATTTTCTCAACTGCTCTCTTGAAAACAGGACTCGAGCTGTTCAAAAGGTTATTGAAACCCTTAAGACCCCAGAGCAGTTTTCCATGGTTGTCTCTGCATTGAAGCCTGGTATAGTGACTTTGATAAAAAATATGAATGGTAACCATGTAGCCCAGCGTTGCTTGCAGTGTTTGATGCCTGAATACATCGATGTAAGCCCACTTACCTTATCTATCTGAATATCTTTGGCAGCTGAATATTTCCTTATATTTTTTCAGATTATTTATCCTCGTAGCGTTATTGTCTGAAACCCTCAGAACTATTAATATGAAGAAGCAAACTGATTTTTTAAATCTTGTTTACCAAATAAAAAACAAGAGGTAAAACTATTGTTTGTACATGTTCTTTCGAGTGAACAACTTGAGTTGGATCACATCCCCGTTAGAGTAATGAACATCCGTTATCTGTTCATCCTTATAGTTGATCTTTTCATATTTTCATAACCCTGTTTTCTTACTTTTGGGCTTTGAGATTCATTTGTTTCTTATTTTCTCACGGAAGTACTCTTTCGCATGTTGTGGTCTACTGCTGTACTGCAGTAACTACCCTTGACAATATAGAAAGAACTGCCCTCTACTGTTACAAACATATTGCTTGTATTTGATTATCTTTGTTTTCATGTCAATTAAATTCTGAAATCGTGTAGCTCTGTTTCGGTGACTTAAATAGCTTTTCTGTGGTAAGGTTTTTGTGTCATAAAAATGATTACTCTGATTATTACTCGGATCAAGAATGCAAACACCAGCTTTCAAGAAGAATGTTTTCAATTTTAGGAGCTTTGGCATTCCTTGACAAAAATTGTTGCCTTCCCAACATTTGGTTAACTCTTCAGAAAATGATGCTTCTTTTAGTTATAAATCGTATATGCTTTTCAGATAAAACATAATATAGTACTATGTGAAACATTGTTGATGATTTCTTTTGCAGTTCTTTTTTGAAGCTACGACTGCTAATTGTATTGAGCTTGCAACTGATCGCCATGGCTGTTGTGTGCTTCAAAAATGCCTAAGCCATTCCGAGGGAGAGCAAAGGCATCAGTTAGTCTCTGAGATCACGTCAAATGCTCTGATCCTTTCACAAGATCCATTTGGGTACTATATTTTTCTCTTTTCTTTGAGCTTTTTCCCCAAGCCTGTCTATCACAAGGAGTGTTGCATTTTTCACTCTTACACAGCTCCATGGAAGAATGTGGTTTCACATTCTAAACATGGTTGAAGTAGTCATCAATAAAGGGTGATGTGGTAATGAACTTCTGTTTTATCCAGATCCCTTTTGTTTTCTTTTGTTATGCATTTTATTTTCGGGGCTCAGAATCAAAGGTGAATAATGTGAACTATTACTGAAGTTTTAGCTTTGCTTGATAGAGGACCTTTTGATTCTGTGGAATTTATTGGTTGAAAAACAAGTTTTTGCACAATCTCATCATCAAAATAATTACTCAAACCCAGCTCTACCAATTCCAATTTTTGTTTCTTCTTTTTCATGCTCTACACATTCCATATGTTTTGTGGGTGCTCTTTATATTTGGTGTTCTGTTCCCTGCTTGTGAGATGCAGACTTGTTAGTTCTGTTTCTGGTCTGAAATCATCAACTATTCCGGGGATATAAGAAAGGCAAAGACCAAAAAGCATTTGTGGCACTACATCTTGATGACTGCTTGAATGGTCCTCTAATCAGGAATTTAAAAGCCATCTTTGTAATGCATGCTTGGATTTACAACACTTGAACTTTGAAGTCTAAGTCTCAATGTTGCAGGAACTATGTTGTGCAATTTGTCTTTGAGCTTCGACTTCCCTGGGCAACAAGTGATATTGTAGATCAGTTGGAAGGTAATTACAGGGACTTGTCTGTTCAGAAATATAGCAGCAATGTGGTAGAGAAATGCCTAAAATATGCAGGAGAGGAGCGCCGGACAAGTATTATTCGGGAGCTGATAAATAATGCTCACCTGGATCATGTCATGCAGGATCCTTTTGGTAATTATGTTATCCAGGCAGCTTTGCAACATTCAAAGGTTTGAGTTTTGATTTTAATCAACATTTTTGTTTCAATAAAATCATGTGCCTGGCAGCTCTCCTCTGATAGAAAGATTTGCAATTATTATACGCTTTTGGATTGTGCTTTTCGCTGTCTTTCCTGAAGTCTCCTTTGGAGACTGTAGTTTTGTTTTCTGATCTCTTTTGTATGAGGGGAAAAAAGCTGTTGGCGTTGATTAAATTAATTTGATGCAATTTTATTATTTGATTGTATCCTTCTTTAACTTGTGGAGCAGGGAGCTCTTCATACCGCTCTGGTGGAGGCTATACGACCCCATGTTCCTACACTTCGAACCAGTCCTTATGGGAAGAAAGTCCTATCTAGTAATAGTTTGAAGAAGTAATCTGCGAGTAAGATCATATAACTTCTCTCCTCTGCATTGTCTATATTGTTCTTGCCATTTCAGAATATTGTTTTTGGTGTGTGGTGGTGCAGGCCCTACATCTACTCGCAGAAGTTCCTGTAGATTGGCTGCAAGATTTTGATGCTTTGACATGGGAGAAATTTGTCAAAGATGCATTCATAACTCATTTGATCAGATGAAAGGTGAATGTTTTGAGGGTTTTTTTATTAATCACCGGACAGAAAATTTCACATGACGCAGGATCGGAATGTCTCAAGATCAGAATTTATTTCTCTGTGTTGCCTGGAAATAAAAGAAATGTGAAAGGTGTAGAGTTCTTTGAGCTTGTGGGGGTACTTGCAGTATCTGTTTTAATTTGGACGGAAGCTCAGGAGTCAAGGCATGGCGGGGTGATTGCAGGTTGGAGGAGCTTTGTAAAGCAACTTGGATTTCCATGCTGACTTCTTTCATCTTTTGTGGCTGTACATTTTCGTGTCCATATATTTGCCAAGATCAGGGCTTTGGATTTGTCATATAAATATTGAAGGTCCTAATTTTGTCATTCCCGTAATTATCTTTTTGACAATATAATCTTTGTTGTCTCTCCATAAGTTTATTTACAAGTGCTGTTCTGTGTTCTGTGAAACTGACTTCATATTCTCATTCAGAGCATCCTTTGTATCTGTTGTCCTCAAAATCACCAACGGCTAAGTCGATCATGGTTTATGGATATCAATTCAGACTTGAGTGTATATGAAGTCTACTCTCTTAAGACATTGAAAGATGCAGCTCTACTTGTACTGTATTGCATGCTGTCTATTTAGGCTAAAACTTTATTGTTGAAAATATCAATTTAGACTTGATTAACTTTATTGATCTTGAAAAAAAGTTTTTAAATTATAAAAATATAGTGTTTTTAGATCATTTTGATGGGCTAATGTCAAAAATAATTTTTAAAAAATAAATAAAAATATTATTTTAATACATTTCTAAATAATAAATACTTTCAAAACTACCATAATCATAATCCAGGTTGTTGTTAGCCCATAGCGGAAAAAATTGCTGGCCGCACCTTTTTTAAAAAAAGAAAAGAAACTCCCCTATTTGATAATTTCATCAAGAATTTGGGCCGGCACGTGTCATCAAGAGAATCAGTCATACCTTTCCCACAAATGACACGTGGCACGACATCATCGAACAAGAACACAAAGATCTCCTTAGAACCACTTCTTCTTTATGGCCAATCTCTCCTCCTGCCTCTCAACACCGTCCACCCCCCTCCAAATGGAAAGCAGCAGCACCTCTCGTTCTGAGCAGAACCAATCGAGCTGCTGAAGCCAAGCAAAACAGTAGCTGAGCAAACCAACCATGTCTTTAGCTCCAAGTAGATATCCTTCTCTCTACTCTTCACCACCATTGCCAACAAGTAGTGTCCAAGCCAAGCAAATCCCACTCTTTCTCTCTCAAAACATTCACTTTTTATCCAGGAACTGCTCATTTCTCAGCACCCCAACAGTTTTCAGCAACACCCTTTTGCTAAATGCATCAAATTCAATCCTTAAAGCTTCAGAAACTGAGCCACAGACATCAAAACCTGCAGGCAGTGGAAGCGGAAGTGAAGGTGAAGAAAAGTATGAAGAATATGAGGTGGAAATAGAGCAGCCTTATGGGATAAAGTTTACAAAGGGTAGAGATGGTGCTACTTATATTGATGCTATTGCTCCTGGTGGATCAGCTGATAAGACTGGCAAATTCAGCGTTGGTGATAAAGTTATTGCCACCAGGTTTAATTTATCCTTCTTCGTCAAATTAAAATATCAATTCCAATTCAGTTCAATTCATAATAATGTGATCTGCAATTGGCAGATACAAGTGTTTGAAGAACTCTGCAACTCCTTTTCTAATCATAAAAATGTGTTACCACAATTTTGAAAAATGGCCAAGAATCTTATTTGAGAATGTGACTCATGGAGTTCTAAATCTTATGCAGTGCTGTGTTTGGGACAGAGATTTGGCCAGCAGCTGAATATGGGAGGACAATGTACACCATCCGCCAAAGAATTGGCCCATTACTCATGAAAATGCAGAAGAGATATGGTTAGTTCATCACTGCCTGTTGAACATATATGTGCATATGTACTCATCCGCTCATGAAAACTTGCACATACTGATAAGCAACTAGATTTGGAAGCTCATTCTTTTTGCGTATACTCTATTCAGGGAACATGGATTATACCGGCGAACTGACAGAAAAGGAAATTATCAGAGCTGAGAGGAACTCTGGTGTCATTAGTAATAGAGTGAGAGAAATCCAAGTGAGTAACTAGAAAAAGATACAGAGCTGAATATCACATGTTTTCTCTCACTTTGTTTCTTTGTACAGGAAATGTTCTTACTTCAAGTAACTTGGCATTTCTGACCTGTGATTGGTTTTTCAGATGCAGAATTACTTAAGAAAAAAGGAGCAGAAAGAACAAAGAGAGAAGGATCTTCGCGAAGGGCTGCAATTATACAAGTAATTTCTGGATATTCAACTTGTTCTTTCTACTCTATTTTTCGAGTTCAAGTTGAATTTCATATTTGCGAAGGCTAGGTCTCTAGGATGGACTGATTCACTGGTTGCATACAAATCTATTACAGCAAATTAGATTTCCCTTTAAGTGCCAGTAACACGCTTGACTGCCTGCAAGTTATTACAATTTTTTCACAGTAATACTTTTAAGATTTTGTTTTTCCTTGGTTAATGATGAAGAAATGCCAAATACGAGGAAGCGCTGGAGAAGTTCGAATCTATGCTGGGATCGAAACCAGACCCAACTGAAGCTGCGGTGGCAAGTTACAATGTCGCTTGTTGTTATTCTAAGCTTAATCAGGTACTATCTTCGTTATCTTGAAAACAGTAGCCCTTTCTCTTCCTTTTTATCCCTTTTTGGGATCGCTGAATAATTTACTTCCTCGAACTCTTACCAGTTACAAGCTGGGCTATCTGCACTTCAAGATGCCATGGAAGCAGGGTTTGAAGACTTTAAGGTAATGGTCTAAAATTGCACATGAACAGCATATAGTTCATGACGCGCTGACTATCTGAAGTCTTGGAAATGTTAACAGCGAATCCGGACAGATCCTGACCTATCCAATTTAAGGACATCTGAGGAATTTGAAACTCTTGTGAAAAGGTTTGATGAATCTTTCATCAACGAGAATGCCATCAACGCCATTAAATCTCTATTCGGATTCAACAAGAAATAGAGTCATGAATTTGCTCCAAGGATGAAAGAACCAAAGAGGTAACTGCACATGAACTTACATGAAGCCAGGACTGGCCAAACCACCACCCGCTTCATATAAAACTCCTTTTTTATATTATTTTTGTTTTTTCATAGCTTTAGTTTAGGACGAGTATCGAAAAAAATTAATATGATTCGCCATGATTGGCTTGTTATCCTGATTCTTCTTCGGACACAGTCTATGATATGTAATCTTCTTGACAAGAAAATTGAAGAGGATAAACAAGAAACGTACTACTGTTTCTTTATAGCTGGATATAGCAGAATGAATTCACTGCAATCCTGTCGAACTTCCGGGACACTGCACAGAAGTGTTAAACAATCTAAAAGAGGATAAAAAATAATTAAGAGCGGAAGTTGGGTTTCTTCAATGAACACTTCAATACTTAATAGATTACTTAGCTTGAATTCAAAGAGACTATATATATAGTATAAAAAAAAAGACTATTATCTCCTTAATAAATAATAAAACAAAACAGCCCCATTTTCTTAGGTAAGGAAATCTGCAATCTACAAAGAAAAAACTAAAAGCGTAATTGTGAGCAATCTGAATAGAACTTGGGAAGTCACATTCCATGAGCAATCTGTTAACCGCATGGAAATCAAACTGCCGTTAGAAATACGAGAAACCCGACTCTAGAATGGGGCGACTATATCATGTGAAAACATGAGAAATTTATGTCCTTGTTAGTTGTCTTCAACCATGTTGTAGAGTTTGCTCGAAAAATAGTACGCTTTAATTAATCAACTAACCTTTCCAAAATATTTTGTACACTTCCAGAATTTCTACAAGATAGCTGATTTATCAGTTTCATGACTAGCAAAGAGAAACAGCAGCATGCTATGCTAGCATACCTTCCCAGTGTTGTAAAATTAGAATTTTGGTGAAGAGCAGTTACTGCTCAAATCTCCCTCAGGTTTTTGCACCTGATGAACAAAAACAAGCACTGTTCAAATCAGTACTTGAAACCGAGAATTTGCCCAGAAATTTCCAGAAAATTATGCAAGAATTCAAAACAATTCAATGCAATAACAAGTGTATAACAGTGGGCAGAATTACACCAGGATACTGCCATCTCTTTGATTTTATTTATTAAAGAAGATTGAAATACAAGAATGGAAATTCAAAGATATTACAATCTCTTGACTTAAAACAGGAAATAAAAAACTGAGAAAATAAAGCAACAAGATATGATCAAATATAATTTGATCTTACTTAACTAAAACACAAACTCTTAAATTAAACATGACAAAAGAAACAATAAAGGAAAAAATAAAATTCTTCATGATCCCCGCAACTTCATTTCTTCATTCCAGCAGACTTGAAGCAGTTGACTTTAGTTGACTTGATCCTGAATTTCAACACCCAGTAACTATTATATGGAATGAGATTGGTAGAAAATAACATAAATCATATTTTACAATCTCATATAAAAGTTTAAGTTTTTAGATCTGTGACATAGTATTATAGCTTTGTTGACTAAGTGGTCATGATTTCGAATCTGATCACTCTCATTCTATTGGATAAAAATTAAACACAAGTTAGTATGAGTTAAATAAAATCATTTACTCTAAGCTTAAGTAAATAATGCTTTGTCTGCTTAGAACATGAGCCATTTTCTTTTTGTTTCTCCTACAAGTTTTAGCTCCATGGAATGGTTCATCAACCTATCTGCAGTTTAGGACAGTACTGCTTTGAGCATGAAAGAGTACGAATAAGAAGTGGATCTACTGAACATGTGAATGTGAAAGTAATGCTTAGTAACAGAGCACATACTTCCATAAGCGTCTTGATGAAGGTGGCCGGCTTAGACTGAGGATTGATGCGGTCGAAGATGAACCGGAAGACCTTGGGATGGTGTAGGCATGGGATCATAAACCAGTTTCTCATCAGGAGTCGATAAATCCCATTCGAATCTTTTCACAATGTTATGCAGGAACACAAGTATCTGAGCTCGAGCATACACATTCCCCATGCAAATCCTCGGCCCCCCTCCGAATGGAACATATGAATTTGGGGCAGGTCCTGCTCCTTCAAACCTCGAAACATCAAACTCTTCTGCCTCTGGAAACAGGATTGGATCCATATGTGTTGAGCCGGTGTCCCAAATCAACTAGTGAACAGCGAAAATGTCAAGTCTTGAAATTTTAACAATCTAAGCCAAACGGACAAAACTACAAGAGATGTGAGTACCTTTGATCCTTTTGGGATAGTGTAACCTGCGTAGGTGAAATCAACTATAGCCTCTCTGAAACCACCACGTACAGGCGGCAACAACCTCATAACTTCGGAGACCACATTACACGAGTACCTCATTTTCTGTAAATCCTCCCATTTCAGCAACACTCCTGGCTCCTTAGACTTGGCAATATCAAGCTGCTCTGTTAACCACAGCGATCAAACTGTTGCTCGTGAGAAAAGTTTGCTAACGTGACTGAAGAGACGCAGAGCATGGTCACTCAGTCTGGAAAGTAGTGCTAGAATCATGTATTAAATATAATAACACGTTATAAGAGTGACTAACCTTTGAGGACCATTCTGTACACTTCAGGCAATTCTGCAAGATACTTCATGACACATGTTATGGCTGATGTGGTGGTGTCATGACTGGCAAATAGCAGCAATAATATGTTATCAACAATTTCCAATTCTGACAGGAACTTTCCACCAGTCACAAGCAAGTGCGACAGAAGATCTTGCGTTGGTGACGCCATTTTCTTGTCCAGAGCTTCTCTTCTTTGTCTAGCAAGCAACCGAAGCTCTTCCCTTATTGCATCAGCAGCTTTCACAGCACAGTGAAATCTCGTGCCCGGTATATTGATCGCAAAACTAATTACGCCTTTGAGAAAGATATCAAATTGGGCTGCAAGCTTCAAAATGAGCCCACAGTCTTCGATGCTTGTAAACACGCGACAGGCCATCTCAAACGTGTAGATATTGATGGTTGGGTGGACTTTCACCTCCTGTTTTCCTTCACATCAATTTTTTCAAAGAAATGTTAATGCAGTCACCGATCGAGGACAACATCGACGGCGATGGTGTTGTTATTTAATAGACAAGAATTCATGCAAACAATGCTGCTGTGAGGATCCAATATCAAAAGTTATCATCAAAATCTTTTCAATGCGTGCGAGAATTATAGGCATCTAGTCATTATTTTCAGCGGTACAGTGGAAAAGCTGGCTCATGATTTCCTTGCAAGCAGAGGAGCTACGTACATACCTTCCCAACATGTCCTAATATGGTTTTGTGTAGCCAAATCCATCCTCTCAATATTCCTCTCGAGTGCATGTGGGTCCAGGAAGGTCAACAGTACGCTCCTCATCCTCTTCGCTTCATCTCCAATCATATTAGCCAGGCTCGATTTTAACAGCCTTCTCACCGAGCTCGGCCACCAAATTTTGACTAGCTTGTTCTCGTTTCTGAACAAGAACTTGTTCCCAGCTGGTCCGCAGAACACGATCATCAATTCTCCGAGAAGTGAAGTTTTGAAAACCTGAGGATCGTATTTTTCCATCCTATCTCTTACAAATCTGTGGTGCTGTCCTGCAACACCTGTGCGCAAGTACTGGAAAGTCTCGCCTATGAAAGGCCATCCTAGGCTTCCCGGTGGAAGATGAGGGTTTGGAGACAATCTTTCTTTGAAGGTTTTGATGATAACATAATATGAAAGAAGGAAAAGGCCACCGACTAGAATCGCAGCTGAAAACATTGTAAATTGCATTGAAGTGTAGCAGGTGAGCTAGTCCATTGATGAGGTTTTTGTTGGTTGAAGAAACCACTTGTGGTGCATGAAAAAACACAAGGATATTTTTTTATTTTTTACATCTATATTCAAAGTAAAATAACCATATTACTCATGAGTTTTCGCACATTTTTGAAACAATATAAATACATGTATACTCTCATAAAAGACAAAATCTAAGAGGCGGGGTGCTTAGATAACTTAAAACGTTTAAAAATAAAAATACAAAAATACATATATTAAAACATATAATGGCTTGTGTATTAATAAAAAGAAATACTCACCCTCTCCTTTGCTCAAATGTTTCTGTATTCATTCATTTTCCATATACCATAACACGCACGCAGTGCAGAAACCTTGATGCATCGAAATCTTCAAACCTGATGTAATCTTTGACTTTCCTTTTCCCTCTCAATTAATTGCATGCAGTACTGAAAGCTACATAAAATCTTATTTTATGATGGTCCAGTCCCGCCGGCGTCGCCGTGTTTGTTTGAAATTGCACCATCAAGGAACACAAGATCAGTGGAGCCAATCGATCATTCGTCAAAAAGGGCTGCAGTGCACACAAAGAAACCTGGTTTTATTTAAAAATAAAAGGTCGACATATTCTGCCTCGGAGGTTTTAAAGTATTTAAAAGAGGCCACAACCGACCTCGACAAGAAAAGAAAAGAGTCCATCCTATTTTACTGGTATAAACGCGTCTGCTAAGCTATCTGAACGATCCGAAATTAATTCTCCATATAGCTGAGGTACGTAGTTCTCTCAATCCAATCAGAACCTTCAAATTTCTACTCGATCGCCCGGCTGACACTAATAATTCAATGGGAAGTTTTAGGTGTTCCTTGGAAGAAAAATGAACACATATATATTCACATGCATGGAGTTGGAGGGTTGAGAAATGAACAAGACCTCTTGCAAAATATCAAATGATAATCGAGAATTGGTAAGAATGAATGAAAAGATGTAATTATAAGATGGAGGGGAGGATTTTGCCAAAAAATCTTTAAACTTTGCTAAAAAATGGCAAGAATACACTAGAAAATACATATCAAACGGGGCTAAAAGGAGTTTTAGCTGGGGAATTGATGGGAAAATCTTGAGTTATATTGATATCCTTTTAACTCAACTCAAGATTTGATTAGTCATTCCCAAAATTGAGAGACTAATAATATACATTCCAATAAATTGATCACATTTGTTCTTGAAGTTTTTGGAGAATACCAAATTTGTATCTTAGAATGTAAATATACATTCCAATCATGCGAGGGACCCATAAATATTTTAAAGATGGTCCCTGAATTTCTTAGAATTTTTAAGGATTTGTTTTACTAAACATGCAAATATAGACAAATTAAGGGTAAAGGGAAAAGAGTTTAGGGTGTGTTTGTCGAGCACACCATTAGCCTAAAATCAAAAGCATTAAGAATGAGTTTGATCCTAACTGAGTCACATGGGTTAGGCCAATTAGTCTTCATGCTCAAACCATATATATGAGTTTGGTCTAGGCTTCAACCTAACTCATTTGCAAACCAAAGAGCGAGGGGTATGCTGAATTGCCCTTCTCATGTCCAAACAAAAGAACTAAAGACTGGCTGACAATGTTTTTTGAGGTAACTCTGCAGCAAGTCCAAGGTTATCAAAAGACTTGTTTTTTTTATTCTGTCAAGTTACATTGATAGACCAAAAGAGAGGTGTGATCCACTTCGTGCTGTGTGGGTCGAGGAGGAGAGGGAGAGAGGTAAAAAAATGGAGTACAAAGAGAGGGAGAGAATCATCTCTTTCGTATCCGTTATTACTAATCAACACATCTTCAGAATCATTAGCCCACATGCAAGGCAAACCTAAATCAGACAAGGAAATAGCAGATGGTGCAGTGTTAACTCACTCGAGCCACACTGGCAATTTTCATGAGGAGGAGGCCAAGTAAATTCATGCAGAAACGTGCTATAATAACAGATTTATAAAATTCATTGAGGGGATCATGAATCTAACATGATGATAAGTACCCAATGTCAGAAAAGAAGTGACTTGACAGAATTTAGATTGAGAACTTGTATGTAATGTCATAACTGCTAAATGAATGAACCGTTACATTGTAAAAGAATTGAAAGAGAAACAATTTTCCCCCCATTTCATATCAGCTAATTTGACTTCTCTCCTGGATATATTTTGATTTGAGGGTAGATTTTCAGTAGAGCAGTATGTGAATGGGAACTTGATCCAACTCCACTTCAGTTTCATAGAGTCTTCCCTAGGGGATGGGTAGACTAAGAGCAGTCACAAATTGTTTTCATCTCTCTTATAATTGATGTAGTCTCTTCGGAAACTTGCACAAGAAGGATGCTTTGAAATAGATGTCAAAGAATTGTACAAATACAGCTCCTATTGCTCTGATCTTCACCGTCACTATCTTCTGTTTCACTGCTTAAAGGGGAAAGACAGATTAAAAGAAATATTATTAGGCTGGGAACAGTCCAGATGTGAAATATGTTGGTTATAAACAATCCATTAAAATAGAATTCAAAAAAAGCTAGAAGAGTTACTGAAATGCTAGAAAAGCAACATTGTAGTGTGTTGTTTAGACACACAAGCAAGTTGCAACATGCATATCATAAAAATGCAGATTTTCTATATGATTAGAGCTGCTAATGCGATGAGAAATTGCATTCCTCCAGGGGTTGCACAAGCTTCGGGGGATTAGGAGCTTATTTGCCCCATAAAAAGTGATAATAATTACAGATATCTCAAGCAAATGGATTGTCAGCGTTTTCGGGATATGTTCTTGACAATGTTTGCAGTCATGTGATGCAAGCTGGATGGCTTGAAATACTTGATCAAGCCAATTTTCTATACAATTAATTCACAAGCAGTAACAAATTAAATTGAGGATTTGAATCCTTTACAGACAGAAATTACATGGCGGAATCCTTTATACGAGTCAAAATGCCATATCTAAAACTCAACAAACAGTTTATACCATCATATGTGTGCAAAACCAAACACTACCCTCGCAATCCTACTCAGAACGAGAGTTGACCAAGACAGAAGTTGGGAACCCCAAAAGAGAGACAAAACTGGAACACAAAATTCTGCTAAATATTCTTCTGTCAAGTCAATCTCTTAGCTATAATAGAATCAGCAAAGGATTTTCCATTCTTCAAGATATCACAAACAAGGAGATCAATATGGCCAACTAGTCTATTCATATGTTCCCTGGAAATCATTAGCCCATTCCAAGTAAAATCTCTTTATCTGATCACGTTTAGTTATGAACTTAGAATACCATCGTCCTCCTTTATAAACAGACCAATGTAAGAGTATTGTTTTCTAGGACCAGTTAAAGCTTACTTCTTTCTAACAATAAGAGCTTAACCACCACAGAAAATGCCGCCTTAATAAGGGTCTTCCCTCCCTTTCCCTAGAAGAAGCTTCGTTGCACAGCATCCAACACCAGCACGATAACAAATGCTATAGCTGAAGGGACTAGAAGTGCTACAGGCAGTTAATCAATGAGAACATTAACAGAATTAGATCAAACCATGCTTACTTGTTCATCCCATCTCCAACAAGTGTTCATAATTCCTACAAATAGGACTTCATCGTTTCAATAAAAATTTCGGCCTACAGTATATTATATGGCATTAACTATCATTTCCTAGCACCAAATTTATCTATAGCCTCGTTTTTTCAATTAATTAGCACGTGGATGGAAAATTAGGAACATTTTGGGCTGTATATCAATCACCCCATCCCAAGTTTCATCATCCCCAACAAGTGGACTTTATACAGAACTAAACAATTGCTTTGTACAACAAAAATGTAGACAGAGATAACAGAAACCATAAGAAAATACAAACCTGGACTCAAATTCTCTGATCTCAACAAGTTCTTTCCCTAAGAAATCTGTCCACTGCACTTTCTTCTTATCAACCTCTTTGGAATCAAAAGCGGTCGTTTTTAGACTACTTTTGAGGCTATTGTGAGACTCTGGCTGCTTCCCATAAACACCTACACTCCCTTCCCTCACCTCAATGGAATCACTAAGCACGTGATTATCATTAGAGGAGGCATCAGCAACTGAAACTGCAGTTGAAGGCACATGAGGACTGTTTTCCAATTTCAATGGTCCTGGTGTGTATATACTAGGAGAGGGTTTGCAAAAGCAAATGAAGGAAGGACAATGGATCTTGCTGAACAAAACCCTCATGAACAGAATATTTTATTGATCATCAATCATACTTAAAAAAAAAACCATTTCATAACTCCAATTCAAAAGCATGGATCTAAACCTTGAAACTTTTCCTCATTGAATTTCTATAATTTGAATGAAGACAAGCAAACCCAACAAGGGGAACTATAAAAGACAATATCTTTCAGCAGACAAAGCCTAGCAAAAAAAGTGTCAAAAATCGAAGAACAAAAACAACACAAACCCAAATTAAACTCTCAAGTGGGGCACTTGTTTGAGTTTTACAGGTCAAAAAGAGGAATCAAGTGAAAAACTTTCAGGGTAACAAGTTTGAGTCTTTCTTGGTGATGAAATAAAGGACTCTATAGACTAAAAAACAGAGTTACAAGACCTCTGTTTCCACTGTTTCAGTTTTAGAAAAAGATACCAGTTGTGATCTTAACAAGACGGAACAAAATTGTGTAAGATTAACATTGCAAGAAATGAGACTCCTACCCCTTTCATTTCACCTCTGCATTGTCAATCAACCATGAAAGAAGGAGCAAGAAATGTAGTCGGATATGTAAGAACAAAGGAAGGTGGAAGCTTAGAGAGAGAGAGATTCTGAAGGGGGGGTTTGGAAGATAAGAACCAACTGTCCAAATATTCTGTGTATTGCAAATGTAACTGTTTGTCCCTCCAAAAGGGGGTTTGATTTATCAGTAACTGACTAAATATTTTATTATAAACATATAGTCTATATAAATAAATAAAGTATAAAACATGGCAATTGCAATGCCTTTTCACCACCCAGCATGTCATTTTGCAAGAAGATATTACTTTATTGTGAAAAATATCATCAATTCCCTGGATATATGTAGTGGTATGGCGAATTGTTCATGCAAAGGCAGGATTATAAGAGATTGTGGTGAATGGGAAGAGCAACCGTAGAAAGATATATTCCATCATGGATTAAAGCATTGCCAGATAGAATACCTTTTATTCTCATTATATATATCCCATTTAATTGATTAGCATATCTCAAGTAGCAAATATTCAAAGAGATTATCTATCTTTTTATTTTAATCGTCTCTTGGATGTAGAAGCACCTTTGGCGAAGATAATTCTCCTACGCATCCTACCCTGAGTCATTGCTTATCTTCTTGTCCAATGATTAGACATCAAAGTGGGCATCGGCTACTAATCACGATATAATGGGCTGCGCATTGGAGTTTTCAATGATCATCGAGGCATCTCTACTTCCCTGTTCTAATCTAAAGATGATTTGTTTCTAATTGTCTGGATTCAGTTTTTAAGCCACAGCAAGGTTACTGGTCGATTGAGGAGTCAAAGGCTTCTGCCAGCCCCTGGATTTGCTTTCCTCTATCTAGACTCTAGAGAGCTTTTCTAGCCGACACTAAAACAGCTTCGAGTAAAATATAGTCTAGTCCCTTTTTATGGTCTTGTAAATTAGTCCTCTTCATTCTGGATATCATGATGTTGATAGTTAGTTTCTTTTGAAATTTCTAATCTTGTCTATAGTGGATGAGATTGGAGATTTTGATTAAAATTGAAGGGGTTTATTTTGAAATTTCTAACGAAAATATAGGGATTTAATAGTGAGTTTTTCAAATTCTAGGGACTAACTAATTGAGAAAAGGATGAAATAAAGTAATCCACACAACTTTCCCGTTCTTTCAACTTTTGATGAGTAGCGTGGTTCACCTTTGGACAACACTGCTCTACCACCATCAATCAAATTGGTTGCAGCGCGCTGTGTGTCTCTAACACCATCCCATGGAAACCACATTTCGCAATGCAGCACTCATTGATGTTTGTTTGATATCATAGCTGTTCTTGTCTGTAAATATTTTTTTTTTAAAAAAAAAACGAATTGATTTCATATAAATCTATACTACTTGTTGACTGATCAATAGTTTTGTTAGATCAACACATAAAAAGACACCACATCAAAGAGAAGGGTATCTTCTAAACCACCAAAGTCCCCTGTAGTCACAGAATCTCTCCATGCCACCATGTTTCCATCCACATTGAGCCTCTAAAGATCAATTTTCTTGTGAAGAGTTCCCCTTCTCGATGATTTTTTGTTTTGTTTTGTTTCAGGATCCTTAGGACGAAGAAGTTCTGGGTGGGGGCCGGTCTTGAGAAGATATAGATATCGAGCATCTAAAAATAAGTGATGGTGATAGAGTTAGGTGCAGGCACTCATTATCACGATGTGCCACGCGTTAACACGTCAAAAGAGTGGAGCACAGATCGAAATTCGAATGCTGTACATTTGGAAACCACATTATTACAGAAGCCAATCGAAGGTAGTGATGATGCAAAGCAAAGCAAAAACACAAATTAGCCTTGGTAAAGTTTGTGACAAGAACATGGGTGTCAACTCTTGCAACTTTTCTGTGTTTTCTTGGGACAAACGCATGCCCATATGTGTTTGCTTGTGGCCCCTCCCCTTGTCTTTCATGAATCACAACCACATATATTACCTTTTATAATAATGGACACTGAGATTTGCTAGGTTTACGAGGCTGTTAAGGTTTTCTGCTCAAAGTGCTCCATTGTTGCGTCAAAGGGACCTCTCCCGTCAGTTAGTGGGCATATGGAACAAAGTGTTTTGGAATGTGTTGCATGGCTGTGATCCTTCCAAACTGTACATCACAGTAAAACAGTGGCAGCCATCCATCCATTCACCATATTCTGCCACCAAAGGACATCTCCAGTCGCCTTCATCTTCACCGGCAATCTTCATGATAAAGATCTGGTGGGTTAATAGACATTGTATCTGTTTCTCCAGGTAGATAAAATACAATACTTGCCTCATCATTTTACAGGCTATCTTGTCTTCGAAGCCCTAACAAAGATGAAATCACAGTGTTAAGAAGAGATGCAGCCTATTATATAACCAGACTTGATCAAAGTGTGACGTGCATAGAGCAAGATAAGAGAAACGGGGCCGGCATGAAGTGATCTCTCCATGGGGGACAGAGATAAAGAGGAATAGAGTTGAATTTGCCGAGATTAGGAAGTGGAGTAGACAGATCAATGGAGTGCTATCATCACATGAAACAGTTTGTCAATCTTTACAAATTCTCATATATATGGAGATAAACTAGTGAACAGATCATTCAGGAGTTCACTCTCAGCAGGTTTTAAACGCATTCACAATTCCCAAATATCACGAGGATGAGTTCCTTTTAGCAGCATTCACCTCTGTAATTTTAAACAGAAACCCTACATTTATGATGCGATAAAAACGGAGACGAGTGGTCAATGAAGAGTTACTTCCATGTCCAGTAATCAAAATTCCAAAGACTAGAATAATGTTTAAATGAAAACCAAGTGCTTTTTCCTGAGCTGTGACCGGAAGGATGGATAGTAAAAACTCATGGCGAAACCTGCAGATAGGCAGAGATATCTTCTGCTGTCACCTTGCTGCTTCACTGCCATCCAGGACCCAGTTTCTCCTGAAGAAAACGATTGGTATTGTATGCGTGGATGGTATATATAGGAACATTGGAGAGAAGCCGTATGTTTCCAATGGCTTGAATAAGGCTAATCATGTAGATGTCAACAATCATGCAGATGATACGGCGCCACTCATCTGCAGCCTATCATGATAAATAGAGGAGACTTGGGAGAGCTCCAGTTGAACAATCTCAGCCTGACTAGATCTCCGCCGCTAATTTTCCATGGTTTTACTGCTATCAATCTCAGGTTCATCCAATTTAATGCCATCTCTCGCTCCTCGGATAATTAAGAAAACGATCAAGAGAACCAAGAAATACCTTTCACGTTTCTATATGATTTTCAGCATTCTGCAACCATGAAAACAACTTGGAAAGCTTTATTTTCTTATTTGGTCATGATATAACTAGGACTGTTGTCATGTAACAAAACACAATCTTTAACTATGAACATTGAAATACCATTGCTATTCCACACTTGCCCATAGCTTTAAACTTCCATGATGACACCAAACATTAAATAATGCACAAGGGGCCAAAAACATCGCTCATGTCATTCATTAAACACAGTGATCAATCAACTCACTCTAGACAAAACAAGTTAGCAAACTTGATATGAGCTTAAACAAAATCATATCACATATGCGCCCAAAAAGCATAGTCATCATAACCGATTATATATACACAAGGATCAACACCTTCAAGAACAAACACATCATCTATCGACAAAACTAGCATAAAAAAATCAATCCACAAATGGGTTTTCCACAAATTCAATAACGATGAATCACAACACATCAAAAGATAACAAGATAATGAACAAGAAAGAAAAGAACATTTTATGTTCACACGAGCATTTTTTTTCAGCTTCAAATTAAAGCATGTTATGACTGATTGCTTGGGAGCATAATCAAGAATTCGTTAGCAAATTTTCCAAACACTGAATACTAAACTTTGTCAGTCTCATCTACGATCACTGCACTACTCTCCACCTTCCTCTTACTTGCCATTACTTTTTTTTCCTCCTTTTTCTGTATGATTTTTGCCACTTGGTAGTTATTACAGTTACAATAAAGATCGATTCCTTTGCTTTTGTCTCTTCGGCTTCTCTAGTGCCAAGCATAATCCCCACTATTACTATATAGCTAAATCAGATCGGTCAGTCCACTGTGCACGCACTGTGGACTGCCCATTTTTCTTTTTTACTCCGCACGTGTATGTGCACACCTTTTTTTCACAGAGATTCGTTTTATAACCTTTATGGTTGAGAAAGGTGTTCAAAATTATTGTAGCCAAGCGGCTAACCCTACACGCTAGCGTGGTGCAGGTGCTGAGTTCGAATCGCACATTTGAGATTTGTGCAGGTGAAGAGTATTCCTATTTATTATTATTATAATTCTTTTTTATTATAATTCTTTTTATTATTATTATAATTATTTTTTATTATAATTCTTTTTCTTTTTCTTTTTATTATTTTGTTTTGTTTTTGGGAAATAAACTGTCCCTTTTTTATTATAAATATTTTATTATTATTCTTAGTTTTTTAAACTACCATGTTTTTGTTTTTTCCTTCTACAATGCTTATTTTAAAAATATCTGTATGTAAAAGTTGCTTTTTTTTATTATTGTTCTTATTCTTATTATTTTTTAAAACTAGGGTATCAATGATAGTTTACTGGCGTACCATAACTAAAATTAACCTCCGTGCAATGATAATTTTTGTTTTTCTTTCTACAATCTTGATTTTAAAAATATATGTCCGTAAAAGTTGCTTTCTTTTTTATTAGTATATTATTCTTATAATTTTTTTAAAACTAGGGTATCAATAATAATTTACGCGTACCATGACTAAAATTATCCTCCGTGCAATGATAATTTTTGTTTTTTCTTTCTACAATGCTTGATTTTAAAAATATTTGTCTGTAAAAATTGCTTTCTTTTTTATTATTCTTATTCTTATTATTTTTAAAACTAGGGTATCGATGATAGTTTACTGCGTACCATGACTAAAATTATCCTCCGTGCAATAATAATTTTAGATTTTCAAACTTTTGTTTTACTATTAATATACTAGGGGTTGTTGGGCTATTTTATTATATTAAATTTTGCATAAATAAAAGTTTACTATTGTTATACTAGGGGTATTGAGCTATTTTATTATATTTTTATTTGCATCCAGCTGAATACTATAAAAATTGTTTACTCGACTCATAGCGTAGAACATATATTTTGAAAAATTTTCCAGCTAATAATTTTTGTTTAGTTTTATCATCTGTTATAATTTTTATGTGCTCTTTCATTTATTTATTTTATTGGTTTTATTGTTGTTATTTTCAAGTTAGATGAATTTTCCCCTCGATAATTATGTTTTTTTAAAAAAATCTTTTATTTATTTCTATTCTTTATTCATCATTAACACAATAATAATAATAATAATAAGATTAATAACAACAAGAATAAAAATAATAATAATAATATATTATTTTTCTTGCTTACTCTTTTGTTAATGTTTTCGAGTATTTTTTCTTTCGGGATAATTTGATAATTTTTATTGTTTTCGCAATAATAATAATAGTCATTTTGTATCTAATATTATTGGGGATAAAAGACAACTCAAGAACAAAAAATAGATAAATTTACCTAGATTATCTACAATTAAAAAACGATACAAGTCACTTTTGTCTCGATTACATTGTTTCTTTGCAATGACAAACAAGTCATTATTATATGTTTTAATATTTATTGCATATTATCGCCTAAAAATATATAAGGAGAAAAAAAAATGACCTCGGATTTTTTGCAGGAAAAAAATTTATATCAGCATTATTAAATACATTTAATATAATTATATGATGAATAAATCTTATAAAAAAAATTGTTGTGAATTTTAATTTTGTGCTCTTTTGTTCAAGTTTATTTCTTAAAAAAAATAGATTTTTAATATTTAAGATCTAATATTACCCGGGAAAAAATATAACTCAAAAAAAACAAAAGGTAAACAAATTTTCCTACATTATCTACAATTAAAAAATATACAAGGCATTTTCCGTTTCGACTACACTGTTCTTTTAGACAGACAAATAAATTAGTACAGACACACAAAAATTTTATATTTCTTTTTTACAAAAATTGCAATTTTTGTATTTATAATATGTCATATCTAATATTAATGGAGAAGACAGACAACTCATATTTTTTTACAAATTTATCTTGGTTATCTACAATTAAAAAACTATAAAAATCACTTTCCATTTCGATCACACTATATAGTATGCGAGACTAAGTATATGTGTTTAATATTTATTTAATATTATCGCCTAAAAATATATAAAGAGAAAAAAAATAACCTATGATTTTTTTGCAAAAAAATTAATATCGGCATTCTTATATATATTTAATATAATAAAATGATGAATAAGTCTTATAAAAAAATGGCTTTGAATTTAAATTTATATTTTAGAGTCTTTTTTTTCCTTTTAAGAAACGGTGATCTTTTTTTCACATGTATTTTTTATTTTTTACTGTCCAAATCAGTTGTTCTTTTTTAACCGGGTTTTTTTTTAAACCAAAGTATCCGTGACAACAGATTTCTAATGAATCATTTCACCTTCTTAGCAAATTTTCTAACAAATTTTATCAAAAAATTTTTAACAATAACAATATTCAATCATATTTTTTGCTGAAAAAACCACTTTTAACGAATTTTATCAATTACAATTATACTAATTAAATATTAAAATTACAAAATAAAATATTTATAAAATCAATTAATTTTCTACGTAGATAAAAAAACCCAGCGAAGCGGGCAAATCAGCTCGTGGTCTTCTATTTGGCATGACAAGTGAACTGAACTGAAGGTGGACCTTAAAAACTTGTCAAAAGTCAGATAGTGGAATAGACTAATTGAATGGATAAAGACACGGCTGCACAAGGATCTTTCGTAGAAAACACACATGAACTATTGGATTAACAGAACCAATCGTTAAATGACCGCGTGCTACAGCGGCTAACGATTTCTTGAAGAAAAAAATATTTTCCTTTTTTTTATTGAACTGCCATTCAAAATTCGAAAATAGGAATTCCTAAACGCTCACGGAACCGATTGACATGCGTGCATCTTTTGGTAGGTCCATCCATCTTTCAGTACTGCTGCTGCCATTGATAATCCGAGGTCATCATTCTTTTCTTGATGCTTTTGAAACGTTTCTTCTTTTAAAAATGAGGTTTAAACACAGTTCAACGCCTTGAGAAATAATGGCAATCTAATGGCAGTGATCAATATGTAATAGTAATGTCTTAAGAAAATTTGTAGGAATATGGAGGATGACGAGGTATGTGAACCTCGTAACCGGCCTTGCACCCAGCACAGTTTGAACAAGGTCCAGTTTTGCCTGCTCCTGGTCTGACCCCACAGCTAAAGTGGGTCAAAGTTAATTCAATCCTCACATTGATGTCAGATGCCCAGAAGGTGGGTGAAATTGTCATAGCCAATCCACCAAGGTATTGAATCTACTGCTGAATCTTGAGGACAGGAAAAGCAATAACATCTCGGATACTTGCAGAGTTTGTCAACAGCATCACCAGTCTGTCGATTCCGAGTCCCTGCGACAAAGTCATTTCCTTCCATCATGATTGGGTTGTAAAAATAGATATAAGAAAATTATAGAACAACAGAGATAGTCATACCATTCCTGACGCTGGGGGCATTCCATATTCTAAAGCTGTTAAAAAGTCCTCATCTAGGGTTACTTCATACGATTCATCATCGTCTTTCTTGCTTTTTCCATCTGCACCATCTGATTCTGAAGCAACTGAAGCTCTCTTCTTATTATGCTGTCTCACTTGCTCCTCCAAGCGCCCTCTCTGCCACCATTTAAAATTAACAGTCTATCTTGTTAATGGAAATGAAACTATATGTTTTTCAGTTCTTCTTAATGAAGCTTCATGTCGTCTTTATGCTAATCAAATAACAAGATTGGAATTATAAGAGTCCAAGCAGACATTTATTAGACACAAATTGAAATAATTCATACTGAAAAAAAAAATCCAAATATGTCAGAAAAGATTAATAGTTAAAAATGAAAGAGCAACAGCAATGAGAGAGCGAAATAGTAAGCTGGCACTTAAGTTACCTGATCCATGGGATCAGTCAATTCAGAAAATGCATTCGCCATTTCACGACCACAGATGAATAGTTCAAATCTCTCGGTCAAGCCTAGATGCCTGTTGTGGAAGGAATAACAGATTACCAAAAGATTAAAGAAAAAACCATACAATTGTCTTTTCATTTATGATAACCATTATTATTTTTTTCCCATCTCAGCATACAAAGTCACATGCATGCACAAAGAGTGCATATTACATAAAGCAGAGGTTGCACCAATGTGCTTCTGCCCCACACCAAGTTCATGCTGGAGTCTAGGTCAATGAGGTATAATGATGAATTAAAAGGATAATTTCACAAGAACAGATCTAAGAGTTCAAGTACATGAGTAGTCGAATGACAAGTACTCGTATGCTTTATAACACTTGAAAAGGAAGAGCTTCAGAGATTGCATCATTAGCTTGTAAATTCTCGTACCTTCGGTGCGGCTTGGCTAGAGGAGATATCTCAATAGGATAGTCCAAAACAAACGTCGGTTGCATGAGCTTTGGCTCTACAATGATTTCAAAAAGCTGGCCAAAAAAATTAAAAGATAATCTTCAGAATGTGCCAACGATACCATTTAAAATAAAATAAAATAAATATACCCATGTCAAAAGACAAAACCTTCTCAGCAATAAAACATTTTGAAGAGCCTGAAGATAAAACTCGCCAAAAAAGAGTCTAAAGACAGAAGAAGCATGCAACTGGGAAATAGCCGAGTAAACAAATTACAAATATAATTGAAAGAAGAAAGAAAGTAAAAGCATATTTACCTCATTAACAAGGTGCCCAACAGTGGGACATGCTGCAATGGCATGTTTGTCTTTACTTTCAAGTTCAGATCCAAGGGTCCTAAAGGTGACATTTTTAGCAACTTCGAGATCATCACCCAACTCATTGAAATCAATAGCAGTGGCTTCTTTTACAAGATTGTGCATGGTTTCCCTTCTCCAGGGCCGCTCTAAACAAATCTCTACCCCCTGCATTGAAGCAGTACAAAAAGAAGTTTTGCAGTGTTAAAACCAGTCTCTCTCAGACATTATTAAGTGATAAATTGATAAAACCTGCAGTAAATTTTTTTTAAGTATCTTCATGGAGACATAAAATAAACTGATATTGCAAGAGTGTCATTGCCTGGTAATCTAGGGTAAGCTTGCCATGAACAGCAACAGCACATTGAGTAACAATTTCCTCTGCCATGATCATCATGCTCTGGTAGTCCGAATATGCTTCATACATCTATGATCAGGCTAATATCAATATGAATCAGAGCTTTACTCAACGGAATAAAACATCATAATGGATTGAACACAGTTCACAACAGAAATAGATTGGATATGATATTACCAAGAGATTACCTCTATGGTTGTAAATTCAGGATTATGACGTGGTGAAAGACCCTCATTTCTGAAAATTCGGCCAATCTCATATACCTTTTCAAATCCCCCAACCTGCCATTACAGGTTACGATTTTGTTACAAAAGCTGAAAAAAAGTTACAAATTAAAGAAGAATATGCATGCACTTGAGGTTTTTCCTGTCCCTTAAAGGAGAACAGATAAACATGAGCAGGTAATCAATTCAATGTTTGAAGTCTCTGAAAAAAGTGAAGCTATAGGAGATAGATGGTAAATGATCCACTGTTATGTGTTTCTATGTCAATGGATCTTGTTATAGCCACCTCATTGTTAACCCTTTCCCCCCTTTTTATCTATGTTTACCAATAGAATATTTTTTTAGAGAAGTTTGTAATAAAGATTTAAGAATATAACATCACCAGCATTCTCTTTAAGTGAAGCTCAGTTGCAATTCTAAGGTAAAGATCCCTTCCAAGTGAATTGTGGTACGTCACAAATGGCCTAGCTTCTGCTCCACCAGCTGCTCCCTAGTTGATCAAATCAATTAAAAACCAAGTTCCAGAACAGCAAAGTTGAAGAAAAACTAATAATCTATTTCAGTCAAAAATAAAAGACTGCTGTATAAATATGGAGAGAGAATATTAATGACAATATTTAAAAGAATAGGAAATAGTATATGAAGTGAAATTTTCTAACAACTTTCCAAGCTCCTTTCCCACATCTTTCATTAGATAAAGATACAAAACAATTTTTAACAATAAAAAGCAAGTATATGCAGAATCTCAAGCAAACACCTTCAGCTGCTAGTTATTTAACCACAGCTTTATGCTGCCCAAACCCCCCTACATGCTCTACACAAGACATGCATATCTTTAGCAACAAACTAAGAGGAGCGCATCTCATCCTTTGAGCAGATAGCCTTTTTTCATTCCTATACACAATAGCTTACAACTTAACAGAGCACAAAGTAAATTGAATCCCACATTAAAAAGAAAACCATGATATACATGTGAGATATATTTCTAAGGAGAACCCACTCCTCTCCCCATATAAAAAACAAAACAAAGGCAAACACCACCATGCAATGAGCAATTATTGTCCCAAGGGTCACACAAAGTAAAACCAAAAATATCACAACTCTATGCTAATCAAAGACTGGCGTAGGCCTAATGATTTCTCCAGCATTAGCTTTTCCAATGTCTATTAAAGGTTCCAGGGGAAATTCATCATTCCTAAAAGGGTTTTTGAAATATACAAGGGTGGCCTCAAAAATCTCCAGTGGTGCCATTTAGCCCTCAGGGCAATAGAACCTGGTATTTTCCAAGCTTTGAAAGTAAAGTTCGGGATTTTATCACACTTGAGAGGCCACCTAATGAAAACTATTCCATGTAGTCCAGAATTATCAATTGATCATTCCAGCAATAAAAAAATCAATTTTGAATATACAAAATAAAATACATTGCATCTTGCCCATACAGCAACAAATAATCAGACCAAAGATGCCAAGACAAAAAGGCACTATGGGGATAGCAACAAACCTGGAGAACTGGAGTTTCAACTTCAACAAAACAAAACGATTCCACAGTCTTCCGAATCTCTGAAACAATCTGCTAACAAAAAAGTGAAAAAACATCATTGCATCTTAAGCTATTGTGCATGGCATTGACAAATTTAGTGCATGAGATAGTCTCACTTCAGTGATAATTATATGGGATGATCGAGAAATACAAAAGCAACCAGGCATTGCATTCACAAAAGTATTGCAAAATTTGCAAGTTTTCAGTTCCATGTTCAACATAATAATGCATGCAGAGAAGAGAAGAAAGGGAAAATTTTACATGGGGCAATGAAAAGTATCACCTTTGCTCTTTTACGGAACACATCAGCAACTTCAGGATTTGAGATCATATCAACATACCTGATCATTGATGATATGAGTGCAGGAGATTGTGATAAATGAAGAAAATAATAACATATACAAAATGGAAAAATATATGTATACAGACTAGGCAGATTGGAGTTGGTCTTGGATTAAAACTTTCTTTCTGTGAAATCCATTTCTTTAATTCAAGCCGGTTATCATTTCAATGTCTCATTACCTTGCCATGCAATTAGGAGACCATTTCAGTGATATTTTCACATGGTAATAAGATCAGCTACAACATGTCTTTATTAAGTCTACTACTAAACGATTTATCAAGTGGTTTCCATAGGAAAATTTATTCTTGATCGCTGTCACAAAGTTCAGGCAGTGTTTCCCAAACTAAAAAGAGATTGACCATTCTATACCTTTGACGGTAGCGCTTATCTACATCAGTTAGACCATGATATTTGTCTGGCAGTGGAAGCAGAGACTTTGTAAGAATCGAGAAAGAATTCACGCAAACAGAGAGTTCACCTGATGGATTAACCAGGAAAACAAACGAAGTTTAACTAGTGTAAGAAAAATGATCATAGAAATATGTCGACAAGGGAAGTCGAATGCCAAGGTTCAGGAACAAATGCAGGAAGCAAAGCATTCACCAAAGTTAGTCATATCTTTAAAAACGTTACCTTTCTCTGTACGCTTCATTGAGCCACTCACACCCAATATATCACCGATATCAACATGCGCTTTCAACTGCTCAAACTGATCATTCAAAAGCCTCTCCTTCTCACAGTAAAGCTATAACAAAAGGACTTGATAGTTTCAGCTTGTGCTCAACTTGAAAAGTGAAAAACAAAAATCTTACAAAATTTTCGAATCAAACGTGAAATCAGCAAACCTGAATTGTCCCAGAGTCATCTCTAAGAGTGAGAAAAGCAAGCTTTCCAAAAGCTCTACGCGCAACAATTCTCCCAGCAATAGATACTTGATCACTCTCAGCATCGGACTCTTCACCATTCGCTAAATGTTTGTATATCTCTTGTAGATGATTGGCAGTATGAGTCCTATCCCAGTTATATGCATAGGGCTCAAGTCCTTTGCTCCTCAATTCTTCAACCTATAAAACATTTAAAATAAAATATTAAACGAGCTCATAGTCCTTGAATCCAAATTTCAACACTAATCACCATTCAATTACCACACAAAAACCAACAAAGAGATTTCCAGCATCCTTCTATAAATGATTAATTCATGAGGGAACGTCAGCATCACAATTATTTTTTCTATTGAAGAAAGCATAAAATTTGAAAAACAAAAAAGATGAAACCTTTTTCAAGCGAAGGGCACGAATGGCATCGCGGTCAGAAGTGGAGGAGGAGGTGGAGGACTGGCGGCGGTTGCGACCGGCAACTCTGGTGGTGGTGGTGGAGCAGCAGCGGAGTACATGAGTGGAATAAGAGAGTTTGGTTGTGGTGGTGACAGAAGCGGTGGAAGAAGCAAAGTGAAGAAGTTGTCTGAAAGTGAATGGCTTTGAAGACAGACTCCATATTTTCAGTGCCTCCATTTGTTTCCGTCTTTGCTTGGCTTTTGCTGCTTCTTGTGTTTTTGCTATAATATTATCCTCTGCAAGGAAGGGGAAAGCCAGAGCCCAGCAATTGTACTTCTCTTAAACCCGGCCCGCCCACTAAAGGTCTCCTTCGATTTACGGTTCCTTTTCTACTTTCTGGTTTTAATAATCTTAAAAAAAATTTATGTATTGGGATCATGTTCTTAGAGCACATTGTGATGTGTTTTTCAAACGGTTAGGGAAAAGAAATTAATATAAAACCTGGTTAGAAAATATTCTTTACTATTGAACTAAAAATTCTCACTGAAGATTGATTTATACCTTATAAGGACATGTTTAGTATTTGTTAACACTACTGGATTTTTTTGAAAAAAAATAAAAATAAAAATAAAAAATTTATTTTTGTTTTTAAATTATTTTGATATGTGATGTTAAAAACAGTTTTTTTATTAAAAACAAATAGTCAAACATACAGTCATGAGTGGAATGTTGGGTGTCATAGTTGTGCTTGACTTCTCTTCCACGTGCGTTGCTAGCCAAAGGTCAAACCTTGAATTACTTGGTCAAACTGCAAGGGCAAATATCATATAATTCAGTTTCTCCGTATACAATCACAGCATGGAACCATTTACGACACCCTTTCACCGATGAAAAATAAAACTAGTGTTGTTAAATATCAAGAGTAAAGTCCCCAAGATCAAGTTCTCTTGCAAAATTAACTAGCTGTGTTTCAGTTCTAACATCCTGTAATGTCCCAAATGGATCCATGTCCGAATACTTCTTGCTGTTCTAACATCCTGTAATGTCCCAAATGGATCCATGTCCGAATACTTCTTGCTATCTACCTGATCCCGCTTTGATTGTCAATTCAAGGGACTTGGCCACCCATCATTTGGCCATGACCATTGGTAGTCAACAAAATAAATCCATATCTTTGTCACTGCCTATAATTGCTAACCTTTTTTTCTTTAAATCTGAAA
Source organism: Salix exigua (assembly GCA_032356905.1). NCBI lineage: Eukaryota > Viridiplantae > Streptophyta > Magnoliopsida > Malpighiales > Salicaceae > Salix > Salix exigua. The sequence goes on from CM063597.1 coordinate 16,705,617, forward strand.
AATAATATCACGACATGAGATAGAAAACTACCAGCAAACAAGGACAAGACAGCAATAGCAAGCCCCAGACCAAAGCTACCAGACAGCAACAAACGAAAGTTAACACAGTTCAGAGAAAGATAAAAATCTGTCTTGAAAAAAAAAAGGAAAGGAAAAGAAAGAAGAAAAATGGTGTTTAACAGCTTAATTGTGTTATCAGTAGCCCACAAATCAGCGGACGTATGGCAACAAATAGCATGCATGAGGTTACAAGATCAAGTGAGCAGTCACCAGCTTCTGGATCTCGTTTGCTGCTTCCCTCTTCAACAACTGGGCCGTTTAGCTCTTTACATCTGGACTTTCCTGTGCTTGCCTCCACCGGATTCCTTTTTGTCTTCTTACACTTATCAATCCACATCATCAGATGGCGACGATCATCCTCATCATTCATATGCTCATCATCATCATGATCGCGCCTCTTCCTCTTCCTCCTCTGCTGAAGTTGAATACTTATGCTATGGCTCTGATTGATTTACTCCAATCTGTATCATCATTTGTGTATAGTTACCCTCTCTCCCTCTCGATATCTCTCTCTTACTTGTATTATGTGTTTAGTTTGTTTCTTTTGTTTTGTGGGGTTTGTGTTTCTTTTTGGAGGAAATTGTTGGGTTTTTTAGGATCATGATTTTATGGGTATATGTAGTGAGTTTGTGGGCGGGGGCTAAGATTCTCTTTTGATGCTTGAATCTGGCTTTTCCCCTTTCTTTTTGATGTTTATGTGTGCGAGATTGCATCTTGATGAGTGATGACATTGTTAAAAGGCGGAGGTCATAGCCATGGAGAAGATGTAAAAAGGAATCTTCTTGATGATCACTTAGTTGATTACCTTAAGCATTTTAGCTTACCTATTAGAGATAAAAGATAAAGAAGATACATAATCTAGAAAATTCCACAACTTCTGTGCTGATTGATTTCATTGTGTCAATAATGGTTGTGCTTTCTCAAGTTTTTTGTTGAAGAAGTTTCATATTCTATACAGAAACATTTTGTAGACTGCTTAGCATCTTGTCTATGTATGCAACTGTAAAATCTTGATAGAGGACTGGAATAGATGATTGTACACACGTTTCATCTTCATCTGCAACATTAAAAAAAAAAAAGAGTTTCCAGCTGAGTAAGACAGCTAAAGGGATCTTGTTCATGTTCATCTTGTTTGTATACAAGCCGCTGTTGACTGCGCTGCGCTGAATCATTGTAAGTAGTTTATTTAGTCTGTTTCTGATTTTACGAAAAATCATATTCCATGGCTGTGTTATAGCGAAGACTACAGGTCCTGTGCAAACTGTATGATAGGCAACTATGTGTACATATTTAAGTTCTTGGGAATCCTTGTTTTGTTCCTTTTGAATAAATATCTACACGTGTATTGCGATCTTGACCTTATTTCATTCAGGTTTTTTTGGGTGCCTTATTTAATCTTGCTTCTAATTATATAGATGTATCAAATCACAGAACTTTTTGGTTATTGATATGATGAACACTGGTAGAAATTCTGGTTTGGTCATAGAAGATGGGATAGGATTTCTATTCAAGCAATTGAAAAAAACTATGAAAGACTGCATGATTGCTTATAGACTGTGTTGCTTTCAACTAAATTGCTCTTGGAAATTGAATTATTACCAGCCTCACAGAAGAACAAACTTGTTATTATCATATCGCACATTCATGTACCTTTGTGAGCACGGAAAACAGAAAAAATCCCTCGTCTGCGGCTGTCTCCTTTTGTAGTGTTGTTGTGTGCATCATTGGGTTTTCGTCTTGTTCTCCTGGCACCTAGTAAGACTACACTCCCCAAGTTATCATCCTGAGATTTCTCAATTGAGGGATTGGTGGATTTTCTTGGGATGCTGACTGTGCTGTGCTGGTGGAGAAACAAAAGTTTTGCAGATCCCCCATTAGATTGATAGCTCATTGGGAAAATGGGATTTTGATGAGAACTATCAAGCTGACATCTTGCGTAGAACTGTAATTCTTCCCACTCTTGGATTGTTCAAACCAAAGGAATGCTGTTGTTTAAGGTTTTACATGAATTTGGTGGTGTGTAAGCTTCCTTCCTAACAGTTTATGATTAAACCATGCTACAAACTGGATTCTCTCCGTTAGAATTCATAAACAGTTTGCAGGTGCAGTTAAAGCTAGTTGCGTTGCTCATCTTCTGATGGAAAACATGATGATCTCTTGAGAAGGAAGGACCCTGTCACTTGCCATTGCAATTGTTGCCTCTTCCATAATCCATATATAGCTCAGAGAAATAGCAAGAATCACTGCTCGCCACGCTCACTCTTTCTGGTTGACTTGCTCGTTAAAATCCGGCGATTTAAAAAATAATATATGGTTCATACAAATGGAGAAAGAAGAGGTGATGAAAATTTATGTGTGTGTATTTTATTTTTGCCGTTACGAATCATACACGATATATTTGGTCCCTATAGTTTAAAATCTTTCAATGCTACCCTTCTAATTCCCAAAAATTTCAAGCTACCTATTTCTTTTTTAGTTTTAGTTTTAGTTTTCCTGCGCGTTGAACATGTGTTGCTATTTTTAGACGAAAGTTGAGGGGGAAATAAGACATGCTTAGGGAAATTGGAAAAAAGGATCCAATTGAGAAATTCAGGAAATGTTTAGGATCCAATTGACACGATATGTAAGTTTAGGACTCAATTGAGGAGTAAATGAATTGGTCAGCAGCTAAATTGAGATCTCACCAAAATAACACGGAGTTATCTAAGAAAAAACAAAACTTATGGGTAAAACGAAGCGTTTTCAACAGCTCTGACCTTTGCGTAGGCAGTCACCAAACTGAGCGGTGCCACTCTCTGCTCCTGCTCCTGCTCCGACCTCTGCCTTCAGGCCTTCTGCATCGGCTCTCTCATCTGGTGAGTACTGTTACTACTCATTTCTTTTTCCTTAACTCGTGTCTAAAGTTAGACTTTGAGTTTTGAAGCACAAAAGTGTGCGGGCGTGTGTGTGGTGCAAAGTTTATGAACTAACTCCAATCTAGTCAAAGGTTTGAGATTTTTATATTTTTCATGTACGTAAGGATGGTTACATTGAAAACACAACCTGGGTTTTCTTTGTTTGACTAAAAGCAATTAATTGTATGGTTAAAGCTCAAATCCTTATCTTCATAGATCGGTTTTCGTCTATACGATCTTCTCTTTTTTCTTTATCCAAGAACACTATTGCAAAATAATTAGTTACTTTGTTACCATATATACAAAAACCTTGAATGAGATTGATGATTTGATAGAGAACAAACAAATACCCAATGCAAATGAATAATCCAGTGCTCAAAGGAAACAAAATGTTCACCAATATCATTAATCTGTCAAGATGTGCTTTTGACAGGTGATTGCATCTAGGGGTAGAGATGAAGCTAGGCCTGAGCCGAGCATGTCCTTATAGCAGCTGTTGTGCATCAATTTTCTCTTCTTCAATGCCATCTTTAACAGCAATTAAACCAAAAATTCCTATCTTTTTGAGGCAACCCACTTATTCAGTAACATCATCAGACCTTCAAAAATGGCATGGATGGGCAAAAAAACTTGTCTCCTCTGTTGGGTCGTCTTTTGTGGAGTCTGATAATGGCCCTGACTCCACTCTCCTGTGCCGGGAGCTAAATTGGCTACTAGAGGACTCGCTTGAAAACCGCTCCTCCTCCTCACGCTTTTCCTTTTCCGCATGTAAATATGATACTGTTGATGAAATTGAGAATGTCATGTTAAGGATAAGCTTGGATGATCTTTACCAGTTATGGAAGCAGAGGATTGAAGACAGGAGGCCATTCCAGTATATAGTAGGGTGTGAGCACTGGAGGGATCTGGTGCTGAGTGTGCAAGAAGGGGTCTTGATTCCAAGGCCTGAGACAGAATTGATTGTTGATCTAGTGAGTGATGCGGTTTCCAATAATGAAGAATTGGGACAAGGGTTGTGGGCAGATTTAGGTACTGGTAGTGGTGCTGTTGCTATAGGTATTAGCAAGATTTTGAGGATTTATGGGAGAGTTATTGCAACAGATTTAAGCCCAGAAGCAGTTTCGGTGGCAATGTTTAATGTGCAAAGGTATGGCCTTCAGCATGTGATTGAAGTAAGGCAAGGATCTTGGTTTGAGCCATTAAAAGATGTTGAAGGACAACTTGTAGGTATTGTGAGTAATCCACCATACATACCTAGTGACAATATCTCTGGCCTACAAGCTGAAGTTGGTAGGCATGAACCAAGACTCGCATTAGATGGTGGTGCAAGTGGCATGGATTATCTTCTTCATCTTTGCAATGGGGCTGCTGCAATGTTGAAACCTGGTGGATTTTTTGCTTTTGAAACCAACGGGGAGAAGCAATGCAAGTTTCTTGTAGATTACATGCAAAATCAAATTGCAGGAAGCTTTTGTAATTTGAACATCGTGTCTGATTTTGCTGGTATCCAAAGATTTGTGACTGGTTTCCGTCATTGAGTAAGTAACATAAAATGTCCCTTTACCAGCCACCAAGGAAGTTGCAAGACAAGTTTTGTCTGCAGTGCAACTAAATATAGTAATATCTATGAAATCATGGTATCATCCTATACCAGTGCACCTTTCTCATATCATTGATGACCGGAATATGTTGAGATTGAAAAATTAGAACTTATTTGGCTACTTTGGCATGAATGTATGGATCTTATGAGATTCTTGCATGTAGAGTAACTATAGATTCCCTCTCTCTCCAAAGGTGTGACTGTTTTTACCTCTCTGATCATTTGTTTGTGTTTTTGATCCATTACAAAAACAGATAAAAGGAATACTGAGTCAAGGGTCTCGATTGTTTTCACTTTCATAAAATCTGAAAAACTGTGCGAGAGCTGCGCTACTTTAACGAGTTTTGAATGTTTTATTTTTCTCATGCTGTCGGCAAAGATTTAGTTGTTTAAGTTTCAAATTTATTCCAGCACATTCTCGGCCACCAAAAGGAGTATACATGATGTCTATCATATCCTTGACCCTGAAATAAAATTGGAACTTCATGCTTTAAAACCCTGTATAAACTGCTTCGCTTTTGATATATCACCTATAATGTTCAGTTTTGATTTTCTCAGCACAAGGATCTCTATCCCTCGAGAGGAAATGTCCAGAATTGAACTCTCCAGCGCGGTCTCTAACTGAACCACAAACGTATCATCTATGATGTGATATGAAGCAAACGTTTGAATCTGGACCAGAGACATGAAAAAAGAAGTCTGCCTTCTAGATGATGTGGTAAATAAAACTCTCAAGGTTCCCAGGTCATAATTTTGATATAAAAGGTGGTGGACATCCAGAACAGGGGGAGGTTACATTTCATGGCAACAGAGTTAGCCCTCGAAGGAAATCAGCGGAGGGGCATGGTTTGTCGAAAGGAGCCTTGATACGGATTTTATTAAGTCACTAAAACTGTATTGTACAAACCAAATATATAAAAAAAATGTATATTGAAGAGATTGTGAGGAATTTGGTTTTGGACAACGCAAGGCAATCATGGAAGTGAAGATTAGTGAAATGGCCGAGTTTGCTTCTATTCCTATTGGGAAAGTTTGCTATAGATTCATTAGAAAGGAGGGCCTTGAAGGGAGGAGACCAAAAGCAGAGACGGGGGCATTAGACTCCATCCTGTGTGGATTCTGTCCACGGATAAGTCATTGTACGCCTGATGACATTCTCTCCGAAGGCTATCGTCTACTATTATATATGTGGATGGATTTTTAATTTCTCAACATATTTTCCCTACATTTCTCTCATCGCTTTGCAGTTTAGATGTCGAAAGTCTTGTTTTCTGGATACCATAACACCATTTATGTAAATATCATTTGCATTTTTGATGATGCTCTTTCAAGTCCCTTAGCTTTATTAAGCTACTTCATAATAAAAGTATTTCAGGAATAGCAGTTCACGATATGCTAATACATAAAACTAAATTCTGTTGCAATTCCCTTGTCACTTGGGGTGTAATGTGATTTCCTTAGGATATTGCTAATTACATATACTTGATGCACCTTCCTTCTCTGGCATTGTTGGAACAAAAATGATGCTCATGTGTTACGTTTTACTTTTTCATGCTGTTTCAGCCTCTTGTTATTTCTTTAATTGTTATCACAAACCATGCTCTAAAGCAGATTCACCTCCATTATCGTTGCTTTTCTTTCCCGGACATCCTCCATTACCTCTTGAAGAAAGTCATGTTTGTGATTGAAATATTTTTACGGTTTTAGCTGCTCTCTTTTTCATCCATGTGATATTCTGATAGGAATATTTTGACAATTTGGAGCCATGGAAGAACTGGATGGGGACCGAACACAGGACACTGTGCGCAGGCATTTTGTTCTCACCTTGCGTAATGTCCACAGATGATCCAAAGCTTGTTGTGGTGATGGTGGTTCAATTGCTCGCCCGTGTTCCTACCCTTCCTGCTTAGATTGCGTAAGCTGGAAAAGGCATTCCAGAATGGACAAAAGTAGTTGGTCAATCTTTGGATGCTGAATTAGATATTGCATTGAAGATGGTGCTGGTTGTTGACCTGGGGTGTTTTGAGGAATCGTGCGCACTCTAGCTTCCATGGAGCATCGCTCAAATCAACCTCAACAACAGCAAACTCCACCCAAAAGCCTTCATCTTTAAGAATCATCTCGCGAGTTTTGTGCCAAAATCTCCACCCAAATTTTATTATTGCTTCTAGAAATGAGAAGCACGCAAGCCATTCTGATTTCTGAACTTCCAGCATGACACTAACATTCAGAGGGACACCCGTCGCATCCATGTCAGAAGCATGGAACCCCAATTTTTAATTTACAGGGGAGATCAACAGAAGGGAGCAATTATTGAAGCAAAGATTGGAGAACAGGTAGGAGGGGCAACCCCGAACATGAATCACGGAACATGTGCGGGGTTAATGTGGGGCCTTGAATTTAATTATTATTCAATAAGAGGGAACACCAGTGCCCTCTGGCTAAGCTAAGAGCTGACCACTGATGTATTTTTTTTCTAATTTCTAATTTCTAATTTATACAGAGAAGATAGCACAATCATGGACAGCAAAAGAAGGCCAGTGGCTCCCCCTAATATCCCTCGTGTTTGTACATGCATGTAGATGATGCCCTTTCCCACTGAGCTCGCTTTTTGCTTCGTGGGGGCGCCAGAGCTCTCCTGTGTCTGTGTGCTGTCAATCAAAGATTTAAGCTTTAAACCATGACCCCCTCTTGGCTCCGTCCAGATTATAAGGGCAGATTTCAAATGATATCCAATTTACCAGGAAGAATCAAGGGGATAGAATAAGAAATGAAAGAGAGCCCAGACCCTTTATATTATAATTAATGATTCCTCGACCCGGATGACCACTTGAAATATTTTCCAAGGATAAACCTATTAACTTTTAACATTTTTCTTATAATGATTTGAAGGATATACATCATAATCACTTCCTCAGGTATTAGCATCAGAGTTTGAACTCGAAATATTATTATTAATAATAATAAAAAAAAAAAAGTTGCGAAACTTTCGACCGCCTCCCAAGTAAGATCAGCAAGACTATCATTTGGTCTCTTCCCTCCAAGTTCTTCCCAGTCGGCGTGAGCCATTGAAACAGCAGCAACATGAACTCAAGTTAGCTCAGACCGAGCCCCTCTCTCTCTCTCTCTCTCTCACCTCGCTTCCACTTACACTCTCACGGCAAGCTGAAGGAACAACAAGTGCTCCCCTCTGCTATCCGTTAATCGTTATGTATTTTTTTAAATTCTAATTTTGGCTGAAAATATGTTGAAATGCTATTTAGATCAGCAAACCAGAAGGGTTTTTCTTGAAGTGGATGATGTTTCATTATAAAGGCATGGGTGTGTGATAGCAACATCGGCTATGTGGATGGATGGGTGGTGATTTTTTAACTAATTCCACGACAGCGACAGATCCCTAATTACCTTAAATATACTTTTCATCTCCAAACTCATTTCAACTGCATGCTTTTATACTCTTACTCAGCAGAAATAAAATAAGGAGAAAAACATTTCGTTTAGATAGCTAGCCACTATTTTCCACGTGTAATGGAGAAAAACACATAAACCGTAATTCTTGTCGAGGAGCAGAAGTGAAACACAGCTGCATGTATAAATGAGATTTCAAAAGGGGGACCCATCAGCCACATGCATGCGATTGCGGAGGGAGTGGAGTGGAGTGGGGCCAGACTCATACACCAATCACAGAGTCATGTCCTGGAAACTGCTGACTGAAATGCAGAACAGTCCCCGACACTCACTCGTTCACAGGTTGAGATGAACTGCCCGCCTGGCTGTGATGCGGGCACGGCCAGGCAGAGCCATACACGTGCAGTTCGTTCATCTACCTCGTGAAGCTTTCGTCCTCGTCCTCGTCGTCTGGAGTTATTTTACCTGCACATTGACAGGGCCAGGCTTGATTGATCCTTGATGTTCCATCCCAATCTGTTCCTGAAGGATATATGTGATGGAATCATGTCCTCCTCCTCCTCCTCCTCCTCCCTCTCCCTGATATGTTGTGTGTTTTATTCCCTCGGAGAGCCATGTTCATTTCATTTCCTTGAAATATGTCACGCATGGACTGATTGACATGTCACGCGAATCTCGCGGTTAAGGAGCCACTGGAAGGGCTTTTTAAACAGGATGTAGGCAGTGGTAGCGTGGCTATTACCCATTTACCCACATTTGACAATTCACACGAGGGAGGAGAATCTAATCAATCTATATATCTCATCTTGAAAACACGATCTAAAGTTGAAAGTAAAACCAGCCCCACAAAATGATGACGCGTCTGTCACCGCCATTGGATTCTCTTTTGCTTACATCCTTTTACCATCATCTTCAGTGGTCAATCCTCCTCTTCCCTCCAGTGTATCGGTAGGTTTGATGCTCCCTCGTGATGTGTGCCGGCACCTGAGGACTCTTTCCTTGGGAAGAAGAATTTCTAACTGGTCCCTCTAACTGCCATGAATTATTGCCAGCTTCACTGTGATAAAAAAAAAATTACTTTTTTCCATTCAAATATTCATCCGTTGGGTGGGAAAATGGAGGTGCCAGCGCAAGCGTACAGAAAAGAAAGTCATATCAGTTTACTTGATCGAAACCCGGAATCTCCGCCGGTTCGGAGAAATGCCGGTTTTCTTTGCCAGGTAAAAGGGTAAAAACACATCACCTCACCTAAAGGTGTAGGGTGGGTGCACTGATTGTAGCATGGTCAGGTGCAATCAATCTCTCTTCCTGGCCCATTTACCTCAGAGCTCATATTAATTACCACTGCTCTCCTAAAGTAACATTGCAGTGCAATCATGGCGATTCAACCTTTGCAAAGAACATTACATGAATCTCAAACATCCCTCAAGCTTCCCTTACAGGGAATGATTTCCAACATGGATAGGGAAACCAGTTGGAAAAGATGATTCACTGTCTTTAATCTTTCAGTTGCTACACTCGTAGCTTCATTCTCTGCATGTATGATACCGTTGTTCTGGATATTGATCTAATTGTCTATATTTATTGAGAAATGACTTTCCAATATATACTTTTCTTAATCTTAAAGAGATCGATGATCTCTCAATCAAGCTATGCTCCTCTATCTTAAATCTTATAAATTTAAAATCCTTGCATGCACGCATGGGTTCTTGTACACAGTGGATGTCTTCCTATTCGATCGTGCTCGCGACCCCGCCAGCCCTTCTTCTCTCCACATCTTCAGCGCCCCAACGCCGAAACGAGCAGCACAATTGACAACGCCTTGTTTTGTGTGCTCGATGAAGAAGTGGGGGCGTCCTGAAAGCCATGCCCTCGCTCTTTTTCTGGCAATGAAAACAAAAATGACCATTTGTTTTTGTAACAAAATGCTCTTCTCGATGCGAGCTTCCGCAGCAGCATTTTTTATTGTGATGGAAAAGGGTGCCCTATCCCTCCTCTCCTCTGTCTTGATCAACCGGACAAAGAATTTTAGCCTTTTCTTCTTCTTTTCCTGTGCGTTTAGGGGGCTGGTTCTAGAATTTCAAGGCCACTACACAGGCCCCTGCGCCCTGATATATACGGACCATGCAAACCCTAGCTCGGTTTATTTATTACAGAATAATCAACATTTATTTATAATGATAAGAAAAGAAGAATCCTTGTCTAGGATACGAGCAGAAAAACCATGATCGTGGAGGGGACGCCATGGTGTAAGCAATTCTCCGGGATATATTATTGTCCATGCATGATGAACATGCTTTGGAATATTTGTTACCCCTTGCTGGGTTCCTCTATTATATAATAGTTGAATATATATATTCCTCTATTATATAATAGTTATATATATATATATATATATATAAATAGAAGAATATGGAATTGCATGCGCGAGAAGACAACGATTTAATGCATTTTTCAAATTGAAAATACAACGAGCACACAAATAATTATAATTAAAGGGCCACGGGATTCCCTGGCATGATGAACTGCTAAACGTTATGTAAGAGTTTACAAAACCCTCCACTTCACCTAGCTAGCTAGAGCCACATTATTTTCCACATGAAAAATCATCACATTCATGATTGTAAAATCACAGCAAGATCACTTGGTTCCCCGGAGTGAGAAGGGGAAATCGAGGCTACCATTGCCAGTACATTGACTGCTCAGCTAACTCATTGTAAAAAAAAAAAAACTCGTACTGATCCAACGACTCAACTTTTCAAAAAAAAAACATCATTCCCTCTTTATATAACCCAAGAAATCAAATTAATATATTTGAATAAATCTGTAAATGGGGGGTCTGTTTTGAACAAAAAGTTTGGCAAAATAGGGAATCAAAAAGGGTTGTCCCAAAAAGCAGGCTTTTTAAAAAGACAAAGGAGTCTCCATGGAAGATAGTCCCCCTTTTTCCACCACCCCTTCCCCATCCCCCATCAACCCTGCATAATTCCTAATTTGCCCTTCCTTTTTATATTAGAGAACATGCACAAATAAAATAAATCAAGATATGGAAATTATTTTTGCCTGGTAATACATATTAATCTAAACTGCTAAAAAAACTATCGAATTAGATCAATCTCCAAAAACATGCCATCAAGACAAAACCATAAACTAGTGAGAGCGAGAGTCACATGGTGGAAACTTGGAAAATCAAAGTGGGGTTTAAGCTATTTGTTAATGGGAGAGGGAAAAGGACAGAATTTATTAATGAAAAATAGGTGAGAGAGAGTGACAAGAAAGGTCGGAATTTTTTAAGAGAAAAAGAAAAAGAGGAACGTTTTTTTTTTTTTTCCCATTGAGAGAGAGAAAGAGAGAGGGGGGGTGGACACAGATTAATTGGGTTTTTCTGGTGGAGACAGAGCACAACAAGCAAAGACCAACTTCAAAGCTGAAGAAGATAACTTAGAAAGTTTGGGTCTTTCAAGCTCTCTTCACATTCTCTATCTCTTACATGGTAGTATAGTGGTGTTCGCTGCCGTGCTTAAGCTTCAACCTGCATCGAAGGGGCGTGGGATAACGAAGAGTTTGCTTTGGTTTTATTGTGGGTTTCTTTTGTTTTTAAGTAAAGATGGGTTCTTGCGGTGGAGGTGGTGCACATTATAGCAGAAGCAGAGTGCTGGCTGTGTGTTTTTGCTTATGGGGTTTGATTTCACTGGCTTGCGCTGCTAGATTGAGTGTGTCACGACAGAAACTTGAGGTTCAGAAACACTTGAACCGCTTGAACAAGCCAGCTGTTAAAAGCATTGAGGTACTCCTTTTCTTTCCCCTTAAAGTTCTGTTTGGCTACCGAGAAAGTGAAGTAAAATGTGTTTCTAAAGCTATGTTCCTTTCTGTCTGGTTGCTAAATGGTTTAAGAAGTTGGCTCAAATTAAGCCTAATAGTGGATTGATGGGGTTAGCAACTACACTCATTTTCTTTTGGTTTCTTTAATTTTCTCATTGCTAAAAAATGGGTAAAGAATGCAATGTTTTTTAATTAGATCTCCTTTTTTGTTCTGTCATGGCCATCGATTTTCTTGATGTTTGTTCTGTCATGGCCATCGATTTTCTATTTTTAGTTTTAAAAATTATATTGTTTTGAAACAGCAATGATGTTCTATACAATTTTCCTCCTCCCTCCCTCTCTCTCTCCATATAATGACCTCCTTTATGGAGAGTTATTGAAAAAGAAAGAAAGCAAAAGAAGCAAGAATTTACTCAAGACTGCTAATTTTAATTGCTTTTGGTACTTCATATTTCTCAGCAACCAAGCAAAACATAAATGCAAGTGGGCACCGTGGTTTCTCTTGAAGTTTCATGTACATGTGGACTTAAGACCTCACTGATACACTAACTCCTAGCATGACTTGGTGATTTGTTGGACTGACAAATTTGTGGGTAGTACTGCAAGATTTCTCATCATCTCTTTTGTATTTTTGATGGCTATACAGAGTCCAGACGGGGATATAATTGACTGTGTTCACATGTCTCATCAGCCAGCTTTTGATCACCCCTACCTCAAAGACCACAAGATTCAGGTCCAACTTCTTCAGCCACGCGTGCTTCAAAGTTCATCACTTTTTCATGTTTTTGGTGTATGCTGTTACTGATTTTATGTTTTGGGTTTCTTTTTGTTTAATTAGATGAGACCTAGTTACCATCCAGAAGGGCGGGTCTTTGATGATAGCAAGGTGTCCTCAGAATCCAAACAAAGAACAAATTCTATCACTCAGCTGTGGCATGTGAATGATAAATGCCCCGAGGGTACTATACCCATTAGAAGAACAAAGGAGGAGGATGTTTTAAGAGCTAGCTCTGTGAAAAGATATGGAAGGAAGAAGCACAGAGCCATCCCCCAACCGAGATCTGCAGACCCTGATCTCATCAATGAAAGTGGCCACCAGGTAAAGTTTCTTGCTTTTATTCCTTCTTTTATACCCTATAAAGTTATTCGAAGGCACATTAAAGTATCTTTATTTGTTCCAAATGCTCATTTTCTTTCATGTCAATTTCTTTGGGGTGATTAGCATGCAATAGCTTATGTGGAAGGGGATAAGTACTTTGGAGCAAAAGCAACCATCAACGTATGGGAACCCAAAATTCAACAACCTAATGAATTCAGCTTGTCTCAGCTGTGGATACTGGGAGGTTCCTTTGGTCAAGATCTCAACAGCATTGAAGCTGGTTGGCAGGTATTGTCCCGGCTAGTTTGATCTTACTTCATCTATACTAACCAGAAATAATTAACTTTATAATGGAGACCATACATCATCATCATCCATTATTTTAATGCTTGCAACCTGAATGGACACAGGTTAGTCCAGATCTGTATGGTGATAACAACACAAGGCTCTTCACCTACTGGACTGTGAGCTTCTAATCCTGCACTCCTTAAATTAATCCTGTAGTTTAATGGACTACTAGCTAATAGATTTTACGTGGTTGTTTGTCTTACTCTCATGTCACAGAGTGATGCATATCAAGCCACAGGCTGCTACAATCTTCTTTGCTCAGGCTTCATTCAAATTAACAGTGAGATTGCAATGGGTGCTAGCATCTCTCCTGTTTCTGGCTTTCGCAATTCCCAATATGATATTAGTATACTTGTCTGGAAGGTAAAATCCAAGGCCCTCGGTCACATTCACTTTCAGCTCTAAGTTGAATGGCTAAAGGCCAAGTCGTTGGTGATATTTTCAACATATAGGAGCCAATGATAAAATTAGAGTAACTGATGCTCTGAGTGGTTCAAATTTATGTGAAGATGCATCTTTGGCCATATTAGAATATACCTTCATGTATGTAATAGAGGCAAGAGTGTCAGAAACATCATTGTGGTGCAGGTGATGAGAATCTTTTGGCGTTATCCTTTGATCACTGATTTTCCAGCTGATAATAGGACATTGATTAAAAGATGCCATTTACCTTTCCACATCAGGGCTTAAGGCATGCTTGTACTGTAGCTATGTATTTTTACTGCCTTGCCTATTCCCTATCTGGACTGTTACTCGCTGAAGCACCCTTTTAACTTGGGTAATTTTGGAACTTCTGCAGGATCCAAATGAGGGCCACTGGTGGATGCAATTCGGCAATGACTATGTGCTGGGTTATTGGCCTTCTTTCTTGTTCTCATACCTAGCAGACAGTGCTTCCATGATTGAGTGGGGAGGTGAGGTGGTGAACTCAGAGCCTGATGGCCGGCACACCTCCACTCAAATGGGCAGTGGTCGTTTCCCTGAGGAAGGGTTTGGGAAAGCAAGTTACTTCAGGAATATTCAAGTTGTTGACTCCTCGAACAATCTCAAGGCCCCTAAAGGGATCGGCACCTTCACTGAGAAATCTAACTGCTATGATGTTCAAACTGGCAATAATGGCGATTGGGGCCGTTACTTTTATTATGGGGGGCCTGGTAGAAATGAAAATTGTCCGTGAAGTAAAACACTCCCTTTTTCACCTCCCCCACACATCCTCTGCCCCCGTGTATCATTCAACCTAGCCTCCCTCTCTTGTATACCTTTTTTTTTTTTTAGATTTTACTATTAGGGTGGGTTACTAAACATGTGACATCTCTGAAGTGGGAAGTTTTGACTCTTGTTTTTTTCACCAAGATTCTCCATGTAAGTGGCTGGGGGAAGTGGCCAAGTTTCTCAAAAAGCTAAAAGAAACAGGCCCTTATGCTTTCTATTTGTTTGTTAATACTCCTTCCCTGGAGTGGCTTGTTAATGAATGAATCAACTTCTCTCCTCCGTTGTCCCTCAAAATATTCTAGTTTGCCACATGTTTTTTCTTTCTTCCTCCACTTCAGAATACAAAAGTAGGGAAATGAAGCGTGGAAAGGACTAGGGAGCTGTGATTTCTGAAGAATATTCTCATTGAAGGAAAAAAAAAGAAAAGAAAAGGAAAGATTATCTGGATGACAGGTGTTGCATGTGAGTGGATGAATGGCAGTGCACTTTTCATTGTGCCCTCTACTTTTGTAAAGAGCTCAACAGCCCTCCTCCCTTCATCTAAAACTGACTAGTTAATAAATTGCTCTGCGAATCCTTCATCCCTCAGAATACAGGAGAGGTTCATTCATTTTCTTGATGGCTTCCGATTAAAGATTCCTTAATGCGCAGGGTATATAAATTAAGATAAGATTTTTCAAGATTCGCATGATTGATCAATTAATTAAGATGCTAAAATGTCATTATCTGACAACAACCTAGAATGTGCAGGAACACATGTCCTGCAAGCCTTTCAAATGGGGCTTGTTACGTCATAAGAGTGGAGAATGTCAGTGCTCAGATCCATCATATTCAAGATCTGTTTTAGGGCTGATTAAGATTAAGATTTATGAACTACCAAGAAATCAAAGTGAAAATTATCGTCCATGGACTTTTCAAACCAAATCCATCTTCTGTCAAAAAGACAAATCCTAGGTAAAATATCTCTGCTGAAGCTAGAGAGCCTAGTGTTTCCCACGGCAGTGTTACCAGTCAATTACAAAATGCATTCCACAATTAAAAGGTCAGAAGGCTTGAGTCCAGTGTGGCATGACACTGGTCAAGATATCCTATATCTTTTTTGAAAAAGAAGAGATAACTCCATGCCGACCAACACTATAATTAATAGACTGTCAGCAAAGTAGCAGTATCTATAACGCAAGAGCATAAGACTACCAGATCTATCAAGGAACACTGCCTGAGCATGGATGCATAGACATCTTCTTGTCCAGATAATGCACGGAAGAGAATTGGACAGGAAAAAAAAGTAACAATCCTACCAGGAAAAGGAGAGGGAATATCCAGAAAAGAGGCCCTTATATGTGGCGGATACTGCAATGAATTAAGCAACTCAAAGGACCCTTTTCAGCATTAGCTAGCTTGGTACTAGCATCAGAGTTGATTTTCACGTACCAAGGCTGGAACAGGGGACTTCACTGCACAGATTGCGATTGGGCTGCCATAAATATGCATATCATGTTGCTAGAATGCAAAGATTTTCAGCTGAAAAACCTAAAAAAAATTCCATGAAGCTAGCCCTGGTCATGCATGGCTTTTCCACTTCCAATCCAATAAATGAAGCCCTGAACCTTGAGCTGCTCTGATCCTTCGTTTTGCCTTTAGTTGTATACGATATTGAATACTTAGGGCAGCACCGGAAAAACCAAGGCCTTCGACATTCCAGGTATGTAAGAAATAAAAAAATACTCTACCATTAACTTAAAATCTTAAGCCATCAATGGACCTCGTCAGTACTCTAGCACATTTTGAAGAGAAAATCCTTTGAATTCCAAACGTGTACACGCTATCTTTGGGATGAAATCATAATTTTAATTAAAGAGAAATAAGGTATATAAATTTGAGGGCATTTTAATCGGTTGGAGGAGGGGAGGCGCAGAGAAATGCAAGAAAGTGGTCATGGTTTTACTTACAAACTCTCTGTTTCTCCCCATTCCGTGTTAGCTGAAGGCTTTAAGCTTTCGTTCAATGCTGACCATGCTGCTTGAATCCACCAAAACTCATCATCTTCTCTAACCTTGCGCGTACCAATTCAATGTGAATAGGTCTTTCATTCATGGGGTATTTTGCATTAATTGCTAGCTCGATATCCAGCTATGATCATGATACCGTTGATTTCACCACTGTTCAAAAACCTCAACAGCTCTCATTTTGAACATTAAAGCATCCTCATTGGGTTTACCATATATTCAATGAATCCGAGAATTAGTTGTGATGTAACTCGGATATTCAGTTATAAAAAAATAATCATTAGAGTATACAAGTTTTTTATCTCTCAACGATTCTAAAAAACACTCTCTCATGTATCATTGCATGACGTATATGAAGAGAATCAAGTCTCTGAAAACGTATTGTCAGATTCGAATTCAAAAGGTTTCCGAGGTGTTAGAGAATCTTTGTTAAAATATTGAATTTACTCAACCTCATTTTCTCCATGAACACTGAAGAAAAAACTTCAACAAGCAGTGAAGGCAGTGAAGCACCCAATAGTTTATATTAAAGGAGACGCAGTCTGTTCATTCATGATGCTAGCTTGAATGACATCAATGTTATCAATCATGAAGATGTGAGTGCATTCACTGTTTGGACCGACTCCTGCAAGCATACATTTGCTGGAAAGTGCTCCAAGATGGCGATTCTGATTGGTATTCTAGTTGAGATGTGCTTTAATGTCTATTTATTTCTGTTGTGTAAATCATGATTATTGTTCTTGGTCTGTTAAGTTGGCCCTGAATACCACCACTACTTGCTTTCTACTCTCGACCATCACCGAAAAAATTACTGGTACTGAGATGTGCTTCAATAATGTTTTTTTTTTTTTCACGCGAAAAAGTAGTTTGCACCAAGTAACTCATTGTATACATGAAGACAAAACTAGCCCAAAGAAGCTGGTTTTGAGTTTCAAGTTTCATTTTATACATGAAGAAATCACAAGTTAAACTTGATCCTATCACATCACTGTATAAAATGAAACTTGAAACTGTGGATTTGGATTTGCAACAGAATTTCTAAACTTAATAATCTTGATTCTTGAACAACTGGTGTCAAATTTGGTCGCAGGCCATTTTCTATACAGAATTGGACAAAAAAATCCATTCCAAAATTCTTTACCTAATTAAAGAAATCAAGCTTTGAAAACACAAATTCTCCACCTGCTAAATTAAGAAAATTACTTCCCATGACAACAAATTGACCCTCAAGTATTAAATAAAATAAAAAATGAAACAGAATATATCGAATAAATAAATAAATAAAAAGCACCTTTCTTTTTCCAAATTCAGGTTAATTGTCTGCAAAATCATACAAGCATGCACCATTGAGAATCTCGAACCTGTCCTCAATCCATAGCAAGTGAGACTCACTGGCCCTTAATTCAATCCATGACTGGTGAGTGCAATGCACTTGCTTTTTCTGAGAATGGGCATGGCTCATATTCAGACAGAAACATAGCAGTTTTTTTTTAACCACTCTTCTACCTTTCCCCGTGTTTTCCAGTCTTCCTGTCTTGTTTTTCTCTCTCTGTCTAAAGACCCCAACTTCCTCTCTCCAGAGAAAAAAAAGGAACAAAATACCCATCTTTTTTACTTCGCATTTCACACATAGCATTAGTTTTTACTTTACTCTCTCTCCTTCTCTCTCTCTCTGTCATTCTCTAGAGCTGAGAAATCCTAAAAGAAGATAAAACCCAATCAATCAAACACCAGACAAAACTTAACAAATCCTAAAGTAGCCATAACATTTTTCTCTTTTTCCATCTTCTTTACTTGTATAGAAGCAACAAAACCCTAGCTAAAGCTCAATTATTTGAAGACCCTTTTGAATTTATGACCCATTAGTACTCCAAGATGACATTTTAAGATGAATTAAGGATATGATGCTGTTGCCCACCAATCCCACCTCACTCTACTAGGTAAAAATCCCATTTTCTGCACCCTACATTGCTTTTCTTTGTGCGGGTTTTAATTCTTTTCAGTATGGTTATGATTTTTTTTTTAATTCTGGTAATTTATTTATGTTTCCATTTATGTAGTTAAAACCCACTTAGTTGCCACTTTCATCAGTGTTCTCCATTGTGGGTAATATGTTTGTTTTGTTTTTTTCTTTTTGGCTTTACAGTTCCTTTTTGTTTGTGTCTATTGTGAAAAATTGGTGATGGTATTTATGCATGTGGGTGTGCATTAGGTTGGAGAGTGGAGCCATGGAAGGCGACCAGCACGGGATTGTACTAGCCTGTGCTATTTCAGGGACCCTTTTTGCCAGTTTGGGTTTGGGTTCGTGTTGGATTCTATGGGCAGTGAATTGGAGGCCATGGAGGATTTATAGGTAATTATGGACAGGCAACTCCATAAACTTCTTATTACCATGATTGCCAGAATGACTGAAGTACATAGATTTCATGTGGGGGTTCATAGCAAGTAATATTTGATTGGTAGGATTTGAGGTTGCATAGTCCTATATAATATAATATAATATGCTGTATTGTTATGCAGATTATGGTTTTAATTGTAGCCTTTCTGTGGTTTGTTAAATGTGTCATTAATTGAACATTAAGGCTTCATTTGGTGTGTGATTGAAAAGCAGTTGGTTGTTTCTTACCATCAGGAGATGTGCTGTGGAACAGAAAGCCAGTTTATCCGCTTGTTCTAGTAAAAAGATTTCCTCCTATTTAAAAAGAGAATGTTTTTGTAGGTTTAGACAAAATAAAAATAGAAAGCTCTCCACAGTTTGTTGCACTTTTTTTCTTCATTCTTGGATGTGCAAATGGCTCCACTAAAACTTTCTTATACATCAATCTAGTATCCTTAAAGTGCCCTTCAGCCTCAATCTTTAACTTGTTTCCTGTTTCCATAGCATTGTTGATATCTGGGCACCTTGAATGACATATGAATAGAGGTGGAAATATGATTAATAAACCATTCATGTTCCTCTGTTATAGGGTTTCCTTTTCTGTGTCCATGTTTAACCTTCACTTGTTTGCTCTTTTAGTTTCCCTATTTTCAGTTTATATATGAAGTCATTGTGCTATAGTATAAAAACATGCGTACTCTGTTTATTGCATTCTGTCCTTTTTGACATCATCTCATCCTCAGTTGGCATTTCTTGTATCAGTTGGATCTTTGCCAGAAAATGGCCAAATATCCTACAAGGTCCTCAGCTTGGCATATTATGTCGTTTTCTCTCTCTTTCTGCATGGATAATTGTTGTATCTCCGGTTCTAATGCTTATCATGTGGGGAAGCTGGTTGATTGCAATATTGCACCGAGATATTATTGGTCTGGCTGTAATCATGGCTGGTACTGCTCTTCTATTGGCGTTCTATTCAATCATGCTCTGGTGGAGAACACAATGGCAAAGTTCAAGTATGTGTTTCTGTACCCACTTTATCTTGAATTATGTTTTCATTTTGAGCTGGAAAACATACTTTTCTCAATTCATTCATTGTGGAATTTGTATGGCGAGCCTGTCTTTGCAGAGATTTACATTTTAACTTCATTTTGAGCTGGAAAACATACTTTTCTCAATTCATTCATTGTGGAATTTGTATGGCGAGCCTGTCTTTGCAGAGATTTACATTTTAACTCTCTAAAATTGACTTTATTTGGCATTAAATTTCATGTTAAACATGCTATAATGCATTCCTCTGATTTACAAGTTTCCCATTGGTTAAAACTTCCTCAAGTCAAAAGCAAAATCATTCGTTCTTTTTATTCTAAATAAAAGTAGAAATAATATGAAGATAGATCGTTCTATTGAGGACGGGGCAGGTTTCACTCTGCTAAATTCTGCTTCCATGGAAATAAGTTTCTCTGCTGGAATTTCAATTGTTGCTCATATGGGCTCCAATCATATGTTTTTATTTTTTTGGTGATCCTCTTGAATGGTTAAGCAATGATTGTATCAATCTATTTGTCTTCAAGTTAAAATTACAATACTGCATTATTGCTCATATGAGATCCAAAATTGATTTGGTTTTTGAAGGGAAATTGATGAATGGGCATAGTGCTTGTGGAAGCTAATCCTTCATGTTGTGATTGGGAAAGGGCTTTTTTTTTGGTTGTTGGAAAATTATTAATTACAAAAAAAAAAGTAGTTATGGGAGCACTAGCACATGAAGTCTTTGACATAATATTGTGTTGAGATAAATTGGTTCATGTTAGACAAAGCAGATGCTTTGTTGGTGATATTGAGATATGTGTGTGGTAGAAATGGTGTACTAATGTTAAATGGGCTACTGACCACAAGTTATAGGAATGAAGGATTGTTTGGTTACTAAGTTTTGTTAGACCACCCCCTTAAAATGCCATGAACGAGCCAAGGATTGGGTTTTAAGCAATATGGCATCTATGAAAATTGAAAGAAAAACTATTCTCTATATTGCCACATTAAGATAACTTTATTCTGAACCCCTTGTATGGTCCTCAGATAAATGAATTGTTCTGACTAACTAAGTTGCTTATGCTTTTCACATGAAAGGTCATGTAAAAAAAAATGGATGATAAAAATCTATTGAGAACACAGATTTGGGAATATAAGTATATAAGCATAAGTTACATTTTTGCTTAAGAATGACTAGCTGTTGATTTTAGAACTAAAATAGGTACCTTAGGATAGCCATAACTTTAATATGGTTTGTATGTGGTATGTTTAAACTGTTAAAACTCAATATAAGATTGTTCAAGATAGGGTGTTGTGGGAATTCAATGGGTTGTAATGGAAATAGAGCTGGTTTTGGGTTGCATGTGAGCTCCATATGTAGGTCTATTTGTAGGCTGCCTAGGTGGTTCATATGGATCTATTTGCAACATCCCACACTAAAGCGGGACATTAAGACATGTAAGCCTCACACCGATAAATTTTTATCTATATCAGTGTTAAGTACCACTATATTTCTCTGTAGGCAGGTATTATCTGTGCTAGTAATTGAAGTTTGCTTTTATCATCGGATAACTCAGTCATTCATATTGTTCTTTGAAAACTTTCATTGATTTATCTTGCTTTTGAGTTTGACCCGACTTTAGTTTGGTTCTACACGGGTAGTCAATGATTTCTCTTGCTTTTGATTCTGGCCTAACTTCTTTATTTTGGCTCTACAGGGGCAGTTGCTATTCTTCTTCTTCTGGCTGTTGCCCTTCTCTGTGCATATGAACTATGTGCTGTGTATGTTACAGCTGGAAAAAATGCATCTCAGCGATATTCTCCCTCCGGTTTCTTTTTTGGTGTATCAGCTATTGCTTTGGCAATTAACATGCTCTTTATTTGCCGAATGGTCTTTAATGGTAAGTCTTGCTTTAATTTTGCATGTCAGGCATTATTTTGCTTCCATTATTTTGTTCCAGAGATGTACTTGCACTTTGATGACATGATTTCCAGGACTTGAGAGTCTTGATGTTGCAATTAACTTTGGTTTCTGTTATCTGTTGTGATGTAATAAATATTGATTTTTTTTCCTTTTTCCTCAATGCTTGAAGGGAATGGCTTAGATGTGGATGAGTATGTGCGGAGGGCATACAAATTTGCTTATAGTGATTGTATAGAAATGGGTCCAATTCCTTGCTCCCCAGAGCCACCTGACCCCAATGAATTATACCCTCGACAATCCAGTAGGTAAGCCAATATGATCAAGCTTGGTATCTTAGATATTTTGTATAATATCTTAGTAGTGCTGGATCTTTATCTTGTGTTGGCATATCTAGAGTTGGGGCAACCTTTTCAGGTGGTCTTGTTGATAACAGGATTTTATTTACAACTTTCTTGATGATAAGTAGGAAGAGTGCATGCCTCTGGGTTGATTAAAATTGTTCAACATCCTTTTGAGGTCTTTAAATTATTAATTAGACATTTTTTGCCTAGCCGGTCAAATATGTTTATTAATTGCCTTCTTTTCATTCTGTTTATAGGGCTTCACATCTTGGACTTCTGTACTTTGGCTCGCTTGTGGTGCTTCTCTTCTATTCCATTTTATATGGTTTGACATCAACAGAAGCACGTTGGCTTGGGTTCATTACATCAGCTGCTGTCATTATTCTTGGTATCCTATTTATGACCATATTCATGTTTTGCCCTCTTCATTGCCTTCTATGCAACTTTGGCTATTCCCTTGGTGCCAATTTCTCATGGTTAATTGTTATGCAGATTGGAACATGGGGGCATGCTTGTATTGTTTCCAGCTTCTTCAAAGCCGTGTGGTGGCACTTTTCGTTGCTGGCACATCTCGAGTTTTTCTTATTTGCTTTGGGGTGCATTACTGGTTTGTTCTAGACACTTTTGCTCAAGCATGATGTGTGCTTTTTTCGGTTTCCATTACTGTCCCTTGTCATAGTCACCATCATGTTCCTTTGTTTCAGGTATTTGGGTCATTGCATTAGTTATGCTGTTGTAGCATCTGTGCTGTTAGGTGCTGCTGTTTCTCGTCATTTGTCAGTCACAAATCCGTTAGTTGCTAGAAGAGATGCCTTGCAGAGCACAGTAATTCGCCTCAGAGAGGGTTTTCGCAGAAAGGAACAGAACACTTCATCTAGCTCTTCTGAAGGTTGTGGCTCAAGTGTAAAACGTAGCAGCAGTGTTGAAGCAGGTCCACTTGGTAATATTGTTGATCCTGGTAACCAGTCCACGGTACAGTACACAACTGATTCTAGTAGCTGGAATAATGTTCTATGTCGAAATGCCAGCTCTCACGATGGGATCAATAGTGATAAAAGCACAGAAAGTGGAAGGTTGAGTTTAGCACTACGTAGCAGCTCTTCTCGTTCAGTTGTCCAAGAGCCTGAAGCTGGGACATCTGGGGATAAAACTTTTTATCAGAATAATTCCCTAGTGGTTTGTTCCAGCAGTGGTCTTGATAGCCAATGCTGTGAGTCCAGTGCATCAACTTCTGCAAATCAACAACTGTTAGATTTAAACCTTGCTCTTGCCTTTCAGGAAAGGTTGAATGATCCCAGGATTACATCTATGCTGAAAAAGAGGGCAAGGGAAGGTGATAGAGAATTGGCTACTTTACTGCAAGATAAAGGACTGGATCCTAATTTTGCCATGATGTTGAAGGAGAAGAACTTGGATCCCACTATCCTGGCATTACTCCAGAGGAGCAGTTTGGATGCAGATAGAGATCATCGTGACAATACTGATATCACAATTGGCGACTCAAATAGCGTTGACAATGTTATGCCCAATCAAATTTCTCTGTCAGAAGAACTAAGGCTTCAGGGGCTTGAAAAGTGGCTTCAGTTGTCTAGATTTGTTCTGCATCACATAGCAGGCACTCCTGAGCGAGCATGGGTGCTCTTTAGCTTCATCTTCATTGTGGAAACAACTATTGTGGCAATTGTTCGCCCCAAGACAATTAAAATTATAAATACAGTACATCAACAGGTGAGTGGAGTATGTAAGATTTTTCCTTATTTATTTATTTTCTTAAGATTTATGCCTGATTAATGATAGTAAACAAAAAGCATGCTGGAATTCATGAAACAATTTATGTTGCAGTTTGAGCTTGGGATTGCAGTATTTCTATTATCTCTTGTTGTTTGCTCAATCATGACCTTTCTTCGGTCACTTCAAGTAGAAGAAATGGCCATGACATCAAAACCTCGCAAGGTAGATATTATTGGACATCCTAATTTCTTTCTTTCTAAGGGTTTCAATTCAAATCCAAAGTCCAAATTTTTTTAATGCTAGTATGTGATCTGATTTTTAAACAGTCCAAGTTCCACTATCGTCATTTCTTTTTTTTGCTATTGTGTTGAGTTGCACTAGAAGATAAATTTGTTTTGTTTATTTATGTGTATATGTATATAAATCCATATAAAATTTCCCTTTGCATGTTCTTACTGTCAGCCTGTCTATACTAAATTTTTTTTCTGTGATTATACGGGAATTGCATCAGAATTCTTGGTGTTCTCATGTCTTCTTTAAACCTCTCTGTTTCTCAGTATGGTATTATTGCTTGGCTGCTTAGCACTGGTGTTGGGTTGTTGCTTTCCTTCTTGAGGTATGCTAAATATTCATAATCCACTTAATTACATAACCATTTTAGAATTTCCCTATCAAGGCAACATGTTTTAACTGTATATAGCCTGTTTTGTGAATGATTCTATAATATGTTGTGTGGCACTGCACCACTCACTTTGTAATGCGTTAATTTCTATTTCCTGTTTTGCAGCAAATCATCAATGCTTCTAGGATTATCCTTGACTGTTCCACTCATGGTTGCTTGTCTTTCTGTTGCAATTCCTATTTGGATTCACAATGGCTACTACTTTTGGCCTCAAGTGCAGTCTGCAGGTCATGCTGGAAATCATCGTCCTCCTGGGATAAAGGAGGTTTGTTCCTTCTTGCTCTCCACCCTTTGTCATTGATTTCACATAATTATTCACGAATAAAATCTATCATTTTGGAAGTCTATGGTTCAAAAAAGTTGCTGTCGTTTCCTTTTTTAGTATTTTTATTACCATGCTCATTCTTTAGGAACTTTGTTTGCAAAATTCAACATTTATTGATTCTAGATAATTTTCTTGTCTTTGCTAGGGTATCATTCTTATTGTTTGTACGATAGTATTTATTGGATCTGTGTTAGCTCTGGGTGCAATTGTGTCTGCAAAGCCGCTAGATGAATTGGGATACAGGTCATTGACCACTGGTCAGAAAAGCTTCAGTTCTGCTTATGCATCACCAGCATACCTTGGTTGGGTGATGGCATCTGCAATTGCTTTAATAGTCACCGGTGTGCTACCAATTGTTTCATGGTTTGCAACATATCGGTTTTCACTGTCTTCTGCTGTATGTGTTGGGATATTTGCAGGTAATTCTTATATACTTGCTTGGTCTTTAATGTTTGCCATTTAGTTCTATCATAAGTTGGCTGGGTCAGCATGTGGATTTATCTTACTTCCCGTTGTTGTTTTGGTAGTTGTTCTTGTGGCATTTTGTGGTGTATCCTATTTGGAAGTTGTCCAATCCAGGGATGACCAGGTTCCAACAAAGGGTGATTTTCTTGCTGCCCTACTTCCTCTTGTGTGCATTCCAGCATTGCTATCACTTTGCTGTGGATTGCTTAAATGGTGAGAATTGTGTTCAAAATTAATTCATACTTCTCAAACCATGACTGGATATTTTTGTACTGCTGCAAGTGAACATTTCTTTGGCTATTTAATGTGCTGTAGAAACTGTTTACAGGAAAGATGATGATTGGAAACTTTCTCGAGGTGTATATATATTTGTTATTATTGGTCTTCTGCTGCTGCTTGGTGCAATATCTGCTGTTGTAGTTGTGGTTAAGCCATGGACTGTAAGTGGTTTTTTTTTTACATCCCTGAATTTTACTATCCTTGAGATGCACTATACCTATTTAACATGCTTTATTTTCCTCCTCAACTGCAACAGATAGGGGTGGCATTCCTCTTAATTCTTCTCCTGATCGTACTAGCTATAGGCGTTATCCATCATTGGGCTTCAAACAATTTCTATTTGACCAGGACACAGACGCTCTTTGTTTGTTTCCTTGCTTTTCTTTTGGGCTTGGCAGCATTTCTTGTTGGATGGTTTGCAGGTGAAAACATATATCATGACTAACTGATAACATTTGCTTAGACCCCTTAGTCTTGGACATAGCTTATTTGAATAATGACAACCATCCAGTTTCTTAAAATTTCTTAGCTTTCTTTTCAGGAAAGCCTTTTGTAGGAGCATCTGTTGGTTATTTTTCATTTTTGTTTCTTCTTGCTGGACGAGCATTGACTGTAAGTTTCATCACAATAACTTCATTCAAGTTTTGACTGTAATATTTGTTCTTTATTTTTCATTTCACAAAATGGATTTTATTTTTCTCATTTATTCTTTATTTTCTCTCTCTTCACTCATGTTGTCCCTGCAGGTCCTGCTGTCACCACCCATTGTAGTTTATTCACCACGAGTACTGCCTGTTTATGTTTATGATGCCCATGCAGATTGTGGAAAGGATGTCAGGTTTGTCATTTGTTCTCTGTTGTTCTTTCATTTGTTCATGGATTTCTTATCCTTCTGTCATTTATTTTCTATTATAATATTTGGTATCCATATTTTGGCTCTTTGTATTAAAGCTCCATTTTTTATTCTCATATCTATTGATAACAGCGGTGCATTTCTCATGCTTTATGGGATCGCTTTGGCAACTGAAGGATGGGGTGTTGTTGCTAGTTTGAATATTTATCCACCGTTTGCTGGTGCTGCTGTATCTGCTGTTACTCTTGTTGTATCCTTCGGGTTTGCTGTCTCACGTCCATGCCTGACTTTACAGGTTTGCATGATGATCATATCCAATCTCCAATGGGTTCATTTGAATTGATGTTAGCCCGCAACTACTTTTGCTTATTCTGGTTTTAATATTATATGAAAGTAATTACTTTGTATCTCTATCACTAGCAATGTTTATTGGGTTCAGTTGATAACATTTGCATTCATCTCCAGATGATGGATGATGCAGTTCATTTTCTCAGCAAGGATACCATTGTTCAAGCTATTACACGATCTGCCACTAAGGTGTGTTTGATTTTGAATTTGAAAATGATCCACTGTCAGTATCTGATTTACATGGTTTAATTATTTTACTCAATCTAATGAAAACTTGGGGTGGTGATATGTATCAATCCTCACCTGCTACAGTTAAATTGAGTCCATGAGATATATGTTTTCACTGGGTATGCCCAAACTAGTATGTATAAATTGTTAGAAAATAATATAAATCATATTTTAGGACCTCACTTAATAGCTTAAGCTTTTAGATGAGATGATTCTTTAACATAGTATTATAACCTTGTTAACCCAACGATCACGAATTCGAATGTGGGCTTGTGCAAGTTTCAAGCCCAAAGGGCTTTCACTTGAAGGTGTGTTAGAGAATAATATAAATCATCTTCTGAGACCTCACTTAACATCTTAAGTTGTTAGGTAAGATAGTTCTTTAACATAAATATTTGTGAATGTCTATATGAGTACATGCAACTGCTCGAGTTGTGCTATAAAACATAATAATCCACTTATATCTTGTATGGTGAAAGGTTTTTCAAACTCATGCTCACTTACTACTGAAGTGCAACTAATGCGATGCATTTTATTATGTTTATTGTGCAGACAAGAAATGCTTTGTCTGGAACATATTCTGCACCTCAACAATCTGCTAGTTCAACAGCTCTTTTGGTTGGGGACCCTACTGCTTCACGTGATAAGGCAGGGAACCTTGTGCTTCCTAGGGATGATGTCATGAAATTGAGAGATCGTCTTAGAAATGAAGAATTGGTAGTAGGATATTTCTTCTGCAGGATGAGATACCGAACATTTCGATGTGAATCAGCTAGTGGTTTAGATCACAGAAGGGAGATGTGTGGACATGCACGAATTTTAGCTTTAGAAGAGGCAATTGATACTGAATGGGTATATATGTGGGATAGATTTGGTGGTTACTTACTTCTTCTGCTTGGTTTGACTGCTCAGGCAGAAAGAGTACAGGTACATCAGGGTTTTGTGATAACTACTATGTTTGTTTTATCATTACTCAGAATGCATGACTATACTTCTCTTGTTGAAGGATGAGGTACGCTTGAGGCTTTTTCTTGATAGCATAGGTTTCTCAGACCTAAGTGCCAAGAAAATTAAGAAGTGGATGCCAGAGGACCGTAGGCAATTTGAGATTATTCAGGATAGGTGACACCATTCTCACATGTTTTTTCTTCTTTTTTCTGCCATGTGAGGAATTACTCTTTCCATGTTTCTAAATTTTCATTCTGGATTTTGTAGCTATTTGAGAGAAAAGGAGATGGAAGAGGAAATCTTAATGCAAAGACGTGAAGAAGAGGGGAGAGGTAAAGAAAGAAGAAAGGCCCTTTTGGAGAAGGAAGAACGCAAATGGAAGGAGATTGAAGCTTCTCTCATTTCCACAATTCCTAATGCTGGCAGCAGGGAGGCAGCAGCCATGGCAGCTGCAGTGCGTGCTGTAGGAGGTGATTCGGTTCTCAGTGATTCCTTTGCACGGGAAAGGGTTTCAAGCATTGCCCGTAGGATACGTACAGCTCAATTAGCTCGCCGAGCACTGCAGGTCAATAGCCCTATTCTGTAAACTGGCTCTACAAAGTTTACCTTCAGCCCTTTGTTTTTGATATCATCTGATATTAAATGCTGGTATTTCTTTCATATTTGGATGATGCACCTTCCCATATCTGATATATATTAGATGCACATTGAGTTTGGGTTCTGAAACCAAGACTGATTGTGGATAGACTAATAGTTTAACAACTGATGCAGCAGAGGCTTTTCAGAAAATGTTACATGGTTATATGGGCTAGCTTTAATATCCTGATTAGTAGCTGAAAAATAATCAGTGAAATGAGACCAGGATTTTTACCTCCCAAAAACAAGTTGGCACTTGAGGAATAACAGACAAATACAGATACCCCAACTTCTGGAAGTTGTGGAATTTCCAGTCTTGTTTCACAGAGCAGGGTCTGTTACCTTCAAGAAAATATCTCAAATGGCCCAAAGCTTTTCTTGAGTCACTTGCTACTTCATGATCTATGAAGCTAATTTCTGAATTTGTGTAAAGATGTCACCAATTCTGCTGAAAATATGAATCTAATAACTCTTAATGTTGTTAGCAGACTGGAGTTACAGGTTCTATTTGTGTTCTTGATGATGAGCCAACCACAGGTGGCAGGCACTGTGGTGAGATCGATCCCAGTGTATGCCAAAGTAAAAAGGTCAGCTTTTCCATTGCTGTTATGATCCAACCCGAGTCTGGACCAGTTTGCCTTCTGGGCACTGAATTTCAGAAGAAAGAATGCTGGGAAATTCTGGTGGCTGGTGCTGAGCAAGGTATTGAGGCTGGACAGGTTGGGCTTAGATTAATCACTAAAGGTGATAGGCAGACAACTGTAGCCAAGGAGTGGAGTATCAGTGCAACAAGTATTGCGGATGGAAGGTTAGGAAGTTTTTTGTTTGCAAGTTACTTTGAATCTTTAGTTCTTATGGTCTTACACTTTTTCTTCTGCTCTACTTCCCATGTATTCTTGTAATTGATGTATTTTCTTAATCTTTAATTAATGTCTGGAACTTTGAGATGTGCTATATTTCTATTTGTTTCCTCCAGCAATTTTTCATTTTTATCTGTCTACATATTCAATGTTACCTGGATTTAATAATTACTTTACAGGTGGCATGTTGTGACAATGACAATTGATGCTGATTTGGGTGAAGCAACTTGCTATATGGATGGTGGTTTTGATGGCTTTCAAACTGGGCTTCCATTGTCTGTGGGCAGTAGTATCTGGGAACAGGGGACAGAAGTTTGGGTTGGTGTTAGGCCACCAATAGATATGGATGCATTTGGAAGGTCAGATAGTGAAGGAGCTGAGTCTAAGATGCATATAATGGATGTTTTCTTGTGGGGAAGGTGCTTAACTGAAGATGAGATTGCCTCTCTTCACACTGCAATAGGCTCAACAGAGTTTGATATGATTGACTACCATGAAGATAATTGGCAATGGGCAGATTCACCCCCCAGAGTATGTTTTGCTGTTAATTTTTCTTATTTTGGCGAACCATGTGAAATTTCAATATTGGAAACAATATTTTAAATGCGAGGTTGAAGTCTTTCACCAATCTTTGTTTTTCTTGTTCACTTAGGTTGATGAGTGGGATAGCGATCCTGCAGATGTAGATTTTTATGATAGGGATGATGTGGATTGGGACGGGCAATATTCAAGTGGGAGGAAAAGAAGATCAGATCGGGAAGGAGTGGTGATAGATGTTGATTCTTTTGCTAGGAGGTATAGGAAACCTAGGATAGAAACCCAGGAAGAAATTAATCAACGAATGCTTTCAGTTGAATTGGCTGTTAAAGAAGCATTGTGTGCTAGAGGAGAAGCAAATTTCACTGATCAGGAGTTTCCTCCTAATGATCAATCATTATACATGGATCCTGCAGATCCCCCTTCAAAGTTGCAGGTTGGTTCTTATGGCTCTGTAATTACATGCTGCTTGGTGTATTTTATTGTTTTTTCTAACTATGTTTTGGAGTTCAAAACTAGGTTGTCTCTGAGTGGATGAGGCCTGTGGAAATAGTTAAGGAAAGCCGTCTAGACTCCCAACCATGCTTGTTTTCTGGGGCTTCAAATCCCTCTGATGTTTGTCAGGTCTGATCTCTTCTGGTGGATTGATGTGCAATATTTTTTCCACTGCACTGATCACTGTTGTATTTTGAATCACCTTAATTGAATGTCTCAAATTTCTTAAGAACTGTCATGTTTATGTAATAGGGTCGTTTAGGTGATTGTTGGTTTCTAAGCGCTGTTGCTGTTCTAACGGAAGTATCGCGAATATCAGAAGTGATTATTACCCCTGAGTATAATGAAGAAGGAATTTACACAGTTCGCTTCTGTATTCAGGTAGCACCTTGTAGTTTCTTTTGGTAATAATACATCTTTCAATAATGCATTTAATGAAATGAATACAGTTACTTGGTCTTTTGTCCTTTGATATATGAAATATGGATTTATGATTCAGTTTTGCTTTTATAGGGGCAAAATGAGAGACATTGCGATGTGTTATAGAATTTTTTTTTTTCAATTTTCAATGTTGTTGTATTGAAATGATAAGTTGAAAATGCATCCCAAAGTTGTTTCATCTACTGTATCTGCTGACTAGAAATTAATCTTTGATGGTTAGACATGCCTTTGGTATACTGATGATTTGTGCATTAGAAAACTTGTATCCAAAACTGTTCTTTCTGACTTAGCTGTCAAAGTGAGAAATTAGCCTGGAGAAGATCCCATTGCTTAGTGATAAAGTAATTCTGACGTACCTTTTTGTAAACAATTGTCATGTTAGCTGTGTAGGAACTAGGAGAAAAGCCACAATCACCTGCTTTAGATGATTTGGATGCCAATGCTGCCAGACTTTTGGTGGAGCACTCTCCCTTTGACAGGACTATGTCAAATAGGTGCCATTCTATTAGATGTAACTTCGCTGGCCCTAGTGTTCAAGGAGTGAGGTGGTTTTGGGGTAGTCTTAAGAATTTTTAATCTTTACAGCCATAGATGCTGGTTTTGCATAATGTCATTCCTGAGTCGTATTGTTATAACCTGTTCTATACTGGGTTCTGCTTTTCATTTCTGAATACAATGTTGACCCCTGTTTTGCTCTAATGTTGCTTCGTTTCCTGTTTGGTTATTGCTGTAATTGTTTTGGTTATCATGTTCTTATCAACATTCTGTTTTGTGATCACCTTGTAGGGTGACTGGGTCCCAGTTGTTGTTGATGATTGGATTCCATGTGAATCACCAGGTAAGCCTGCTTTTGCTACCAGCCGGAAGGATAATGAACTCTGGGTTTCTATATTGGAGAAGGCGTATGCCAAATTGCATGGTTCTTATGAGGCATTGGAAGGCGGGCTTGTTCAGGATGCCCTTGTGGACCTCACTGGAGGTGCTGGTGAAGAGATTGACATGCGGAGTGCTCAGGCCCAGATTGATCTCGCAAGTGGTAGACTGTGGTCTCAATTGTTGCGCTTTAAACAAGAAGGCTTTCTACTGGGTGCAGGGAGTCCATCTGGTTCTGATGTCCACATTTCTTCCAGTGGTATTGTGCAGGGCCATGCGTACTCATTGCTGCAGGTAATGCAAGTTTGTATCATTCTTTACCAATCCTTACCAGCTGAAGAAGTCTTGGTGGAAGTTGACACTCTTATTAAATTTTCAGGTAAGAGAGGTGGATGGCCATAAGCTTGTTCAAATTCGAAACCCATGGGCTAATGAAGTAGAGTGGAATGGGCCTTGGTCTGACTCATCTCCTGAATGGACTGATAGGATGAAGCACAAGTTAAAGCATGTTCCACAGGTACTTAGTTTTGGCGTGTTTTCCTTTTCATATCTTGGAGAGTAAAAGGTTAACAAGCACAGTCCTCGAGTACTATTTGGCAAGGCATACATGACTAAATAATTGCATTTGTTCTGATCACCATCTTGCAATGGAATATTATTGTCAAAAACCTAATCCTATCTTGTTGAACAGTCCAAAGATGGTATATTTTGGATGTCCTGGCAAGACTTTCAAATCCACTTCCGGTCAATATATGCATGTCGTGTCTATCCCCCTGAGATGCGGTATTCTGTTCATAGCCAATGGCGAGGCTACAGTGCTGGTGGATGCCAAGATTATGCTTCCTGGAATCAAAATCCACAATTCCGATTGAGGGCCACTGGTCCAGATGCATCATTACCAATTCATGTGTTCATCACTTTAACTCAGGTGTGCTCAAGTGAGGATTTTTTTTCAGGAGGATTTGAGCATCTTTACTGAGTTCATGAACTCATATAATTTTCTGTGTTTAGGGTGTGAGTTTCTCTAGAACAGCAGCTGGTTTCAGAAACTACCAATCCAGTCATGATTCAATGATGTTCTACATTGGAATGAGGATTCTGAAAACTCGTGGTCGCCGTGCTTCCTACAACATTTACCTACACGAATCAGTTGGCGGGACAGATTATGTCAATTCTCGAGAAATATCATGTGAAATGGTTTTGGACCCTGACCCAAAAGGTTACACAATTGTACCTACAACTATACATCCTGGGGAAGAAGCACCATTTGTTCTCTCTGTTTTCACCAAAGCATCAGTAACCCTCGAAACTTTGTAATAATCAGTCATGGCTGTTCAGTTGTTTTCTTGTCCTCTGGGCTTAAAGCTTACCTGCTAGATTTTGAAGTGCTTGGGTTGTTCATAGTTCATGTACCACCCAAAGGCAGGTTTTGTTGAACCACAAATCAGTGCGCAGAACAAAGGTAAATTGTCCCAAGTTTCTTCTGTCCATTTTGCAGGGCATTTCTACGCATGTACTTCCCTTCTGTTCTCGTTCTCAACAAGTTTGGTAAAACACCAGACTTTCTACTTTTTGTTCTATTTTTTTCCTGTATCAATGGATTGATTTGAAGTTGTATATTTGGCAGCCTGTGCACAATGTGGTTCTCAACTGCCAGGATGGCCTGTGAAGAAAAGCAAGCAAGCCATTTTTGGACTCCAGCACCAAATGAATTTGAATGCACTTTAGGTAGATGTGAGAGCTTATTGCGTTGGATCTGGAGGCCCTCTCTGGTTTAAATCAAGTCTCCCACCTTCAGAGGGTTGTCAGTGCGGTTAATTGTACATTTGTAGGTATGTAATTTGTAAGAAAAATAGGCCTGGTCATGTAAATGAAGTGGAGAAAGAGAGGCTGAAAAGAAATAGTAAAATAATTACTAACGCTAGTTCTAGGTGCAAACCGAAAAGCATGGTAGCTGGAGAAGGTTTCAGCTGCAGTTTTGATGTGTTCTATATTCCGAACAAGTTATCACCTGTAAAAAAAGTCTTTATTTTTGCAATGTAATCATTTGTTATTTGATTTGGTAATTGTCAGCTTCAGTTTTTAATTGTTTCTTTTTCACAGCGATTGCATCGACAGTGATGGTAATTCAAACTGTAATCTGTAAGCCCCTTATTTCATCTTGACAGGAACAATCCTTTTTATTTCCCGAGAACTTGAAATGAGGTCGAGAAGTTTTTGTATATCAAACTGCTCACAAGGCCTAAGTGAGAATGTTCTTCTGTCTTGACCTTTTATTTGCCCATCTCTGAATTCCATGAAAGGAGGAGAAACACAACATTCTATGGCAGTAGTAATCAGTTTCGTGATCATGCGCTACCCATGCCCATTAGCATATATTCTTTTGAGTGGGCATTCGATTTTCAATGTTATGCAAGTCGTAGCTGCAGGGAACCCGTGAAATGAAATAAAAGCAAACCAGAGAACCATAAAAAGCATCAATAAAGGAACAGAAACGGTAACATAAAAATAATGTTTTATATTCCAAATATCAAACTGGCAGGGCAAATTACAGGCTTGCAGCTACAAAACAACCAATTGGGAAAGAGAAACATATACCATTCCCTTTCTCTTCTCCTTCCTTCCTTCCTTCAACAAAAGACCTTCTGTTTCTAGTTGTCTCTCCTAACTACCAATGGTCAAAATCTCTCATTCTGAATCACTTTCCATGCTTCCCATTGCCTTCAATCCTCTAGGTCTCTGCATCAAATAAAAAACCAATCATGAATTTGA
Organism: Salix exigua; assembly: GCA_032356905.1. NCBI lineage: Eukaryota > Viridiplantae > Streptophyta > Magnoliopsida > Malpighiales > Salicaceae > Salix > Salix exigua. The sequence goes on from CM063597.1 coordinate 16,740,210, forward strand.
CCTCTCTGCTGGGAAGGATTGAAGATATCAGGCAAAAGATGCTAAATCTTCATAATAGCTCATTTTGAAATCAAAATTCAAACCAATTTAACTTTTTTCTGTATTTTTCTGAGCAAGCAAACAATCCGATATAGATACCAGTAACTAAAAAACAAGTCATGGAAGGAAAAGAAAGAATAAGCCAGTACCTTTTTGGAAGTCTTCTTCTCCCTCACTTCATACCTTTCTTGACACAAATCTGATAACCAAGCACCTGGACTTGCCAACTGCAAACACGCAAGAGAAATAAAAAATAACATCAACACAAGCTCCCGTCAAAAGAAAAAGGTCAGGACTTCTCTAATTTGAAAAGTCCCCAAATTCCTTTCTCAGTGTATGTATCGAGGAGGCTTACAAGTAAAGTTCGTTGAATCAACTTGGCTCTTTTCTTAGGCCTTTGAGAAGGCTTGCACCCTTTCATAGCCATGAAATCCTCTTCCTTCTCTTTGTTAGACAATGTTATAAACAGTCTGGGCCAAACAACCTTTTCTTCCTTAACAGTGTCCATTAAGATCTTGCTACTATCATCCAATCCCAATGATCCCCTTGTTGTGTAGTACCGATCTTCCTTATCCGGTGACAATGCTGATGACTTTCTATTGTTCGTTAATAAATCTGAATCCCTATATCCAACCACAGCCCAAAAGTAAAATAAGAACTTTTTGACACATTTAGTCAAGTGATGATAACAAGTGGGATATGAAAATAAAGAAAACTTTGTGATCTAAGAACACCTAACAATACTCTCACAATTTCGATTTTTCCCTAGTTTCCCACAGTTTCTAATCAACCAGGCCAGTTATAGATCAAACAATACATCCTTTGTAATTCACATAAAACCAAAAGATCATAAGAAAAAGAAGAATGACTTATCAAGCAAAACTAAGTAAATGAAATATGCAAACAAGCAGATTTGCTGAAGGTTAGAAACTGAACACTTTCTTCAGCGTATTGACTATTACCTACTGGATACAACTACGAATAATAAACGTGTTAAGCTAAATCCATTCATGTATTCTTACTTGATGAGGAGAGGAAGAATGGGGTTCTTACTTGATGAGGCGAGAAGGAAATTCTTTCTCGGAAGTGACAGCACGAGAAGTAAGTTTCTTCCTGGGCAAAGAATCGTTTAGTTTAGATTTATTGGCCAAGTTTTGGGCTTTTTTCACTTTCACACATCGAAGCCTCTTTGTACTTCCCCATTGCAACACAAAATCTGTATCTCCAGCTCCTTGACTCTTCTCCTTCTCCTTCTCCATCATCTCTCTTTCCTCTCTAAACAGAAAAAAATAGCCCACACAAACTGTGAGACGGGTATCATTCGCTACTTATCTTCCAATTAAAAGACACCCTTACAACCAGTAACAGTTTGACGAGGGAGTTTTGTCACACACAAACAGAACATTGCACAAAGAGTAAATAAAAAACTCATACAGAGTTCTAAAACAGAAAATTAAAGAGGAATCAAAAAAGAAAATACAATCATTTGAGAGAAAATAAGCCCGTTTAAAGAGGATTTTAAAGAGGATTCAGATAAGGCGACTGACCTCAATATCGCCAGTCAATGCGATAAAAATTGCTCAAAATTATTTTCTATTTGCCTGCATTTCAAAATAGACCAAAAAGAATAACGCGTCAATAAAATCACAAAGCTAACTCAACAAGAAACATAAATTTGTTCTCTGATTGTTTGCTGAGAAACCATATTTAAGAAAAAAAGAGCATAAGAAAATGGAATCCTCCATGAAGAACTCTCAAATTACTTTCTCAGCAGCAAAACAGACAGAGAAAGAGAGAAAGATTACAAGGAAGACGATTCTTTTCATTGCTCAGTTCCGGCAGCAGCAAGAACTTGAAGTCTTTTCCGTGTGTGTGTGGTTAGAGAGAAGGGGGGGGGGGGGGGGGGACACAATTTTTTCCGAGAAAATTGAGAAAGTGGAAGATTAGAGGCTCTAGAATTGTGGGTCTGGCTCAGGTTTTCAGTTTGATGACTTATAAGTTGAAAGATCGGGACTTTCTCTGCTACCTTCACCATAAACTGTATACATACTCCAGGTCTGTGTTTCTGTTTCTCTGGCTCTTTATGTTCCAGCTTTCTTTTTACTGCTTTCGTATTGTTTGATCATGACCGTCCGATGTAAAATGGGCGGCCAGATGACTTTCCCTCCAATTGGGTCAAGGTCTTTGGTTGCACGTGACATGGGATTCAAGCACATGACCTAGTGCATCGCCCATTGCTTGTGAAATCGAAGATGGATATGGCCAAGGAATTGTAGTCCCCTCTTGTTACTCGTGAATAATACTCGAAAGTCGTTGTGTGTAAATTCCAATTCTCCCCACACGCACACTCTGCGAGCCTGTCATCCTTGGTGTTTTGAAAATACACAAGACCGTGTTTTTACAGCTCGTGGCTGCCATTACTAGCCGGAAAATATTGTCCATCGCTGCATTCAATCTTGAGGTTTAGACCAGGAAACTGTAGATGAGCATCATCACGAGTCATATATCATTCAGTTCCCCACAGGGATTACCTAACAGCTGGGAGGTTAACTTACCTGTGTTCTAGTATTATTGACTGGTGTCTGAGAGAAGTCTTGTCTTTTTTCTTTTGGGACAAGCTAATGAAAGGGGTTCGGCAATTAGTCTCGGATTAATTATTATTATTATTATTATTATTATTATTTCCACAGGAGTCTAAAGTGGGTGATCCAACCTGCAACAGCCACCCTGAGACCCACATGAGAAGATGATGATATGTCTTCTTCTCTTGTAACAGTTAAAAGATGTTCTTATTAAACTAATTTAATGTACTTATAGAGAAATTTGAATTTAAGAAATAAAGAAAAAAAAATCTTCACTTTAATTTGAAAGCATCAAAAAGTTACCAGCAATGTAACGTTACACTTGCAGCAGCACAGGCATCAACAGTGTGGTTCCTCGAAATGCCCAGGTTGGTTCGGAAAGCAAGACACTCGGTTGGTTTAGATCGAGATCCATGCGACCCCCCTTCTTTGATGATGATGAATCATGAGCATGTTTTCCACCTACTTGCTCTGCTTTCTTCTTTCTTGGGCAAGCAGCGGCGGCGGCAATTGAATTTGACATCGGGGCTAGCTTGTGCAAGGATCGATCCTTATTTTTGCCAATCCTTGCGGGAAATGGAAGACGCCCTCGTGAAAATAGATTCAAAATAAACCACAAACCTAATTTTATCTATGATATCAGTGGACAACTAGTGGTAAAACAGTGTTAGGCAAGAGCTGTCAAGCGTGTACGATAGAGTAAATAGGTATTGATCTTGACAGAGTACCAACAGGTTAGGTTAAATTTGAATCATTCCTTCATGTTCAAAATCTTAGGAATGTCCATATCATGACAGTTAGGTATCCCTTTCCATCTGGAATTTAAGCAATGTTTTATCGAATCAATCATCGACTCATTAATTTCCCCAGTTGTATTTTCTTATCCTCAAGGGCGACACTCTTCAACCAGATAGTAAATTCTTCAACGTGACCTCTTCTTTTCCTTCTCTAATTGAAGAATCAACGACTCGATCGTATATGTTCTATGAATCAGTTTTCTTAACCTTACCTCATCAATGATTAAAGATTATAAAACCCTCATTCTTTATTTTCCATTCAAGCCATGCCAATGATCTACAACATACAAAGATTCAAACCATGTTAGCAAGCCATCACATGCTGTGTAGCCAGTCAATTTCTTAAGAAAGAAAATATTTCCCATAAATTCGAATGAGACCATTCACAACCAACCAAAAAAACTACCATTGGAATTCAAAAAAGAGAGAGAGAAAAATATCTTAAAACAGTGGGTACAAGACAGCAAAATATGGAGACCCACAAAAGAACATTGGACAGCTGTTTGGCACCCTCGTTTTTGCCACCCTGTTCTCACTTTTCTCTTCAAAATCTCTCTCTTTACCCCTTTATATACATGCACCCCACACACACAGAAATACCTACCATCCACTTTCCTACAAGCTGCTGCCTTCATTCTCTCTCCACGGTTTCTCTCTAAACAATACTCATTTCAAAGAGGAAAGAATCCGTCTTTCTTTGCTAAACAGCGCGCTAATGGAGGCAATGAAAATGAAGGTCTTTGTTGTCTTGATGGTGGTCTTGATGGCCTTCTCGACCATGCAAAAGGCAACAGCTGCTGATGCACCAGCACCAAGCCCAACATCTGATGCCACCATCTTTGTGCCCGCTTTCTTGGCATCTTTTGTTGCTCTTGCTTTTGGGCTCTTCCTTTGAGCCACCCAGCTTCAACTCCTTATATGTTGTTTCTCATTTCCTTCCCCGCCCATTTTTCTTTCTCCTTCTGGGATCACATTTCTTGACTCTTTTGTAATTTTGGATCTTTCACGCCACAACATGGGAGAGACAAAAGAAAGAGGGAGAGGAAATGGGTTGGGATTTTTCTTTATTGTATTTATTTATGTATTGATCTTTGCAGTCATGTACTTGGGGTGTGATGGATGTATTTTGATGGCATTTGTATTGTAATTATCATGACTTGTATAATTCTCGTGTCATTATTATTAATTTAGAGTATTAGCTAGCCTTGAGCTTGGATTTGTGTTGGAGGTGGATTTGGTCCATCCTTTGTTCATATATCCTACTTGCCCTTGAGCTTCTGTTACTTGCATTTTTTATTTATTATGGTAATAAATCTTTTATAATCTTTAAAAAATAACCTTGTTCTTTTACTTCTACTTCTCCAATGAATGCTTTGGTTTTCTTACTTTCATTTTGACTAGAGCAACTGATGTTCTTCTCAACCATTGGATCGCCTTCTAACAAATTCCATAATTGAGGATTGGAGGGGTCATTAAGAAAAGACTGTTTTTAAACACGTGATTGAAAAAGACGAGAGTTTTTGTTGGGAAGAAGGTAATGAGCTGTAGTTTGGCAGATTCTACTGGATTTGTGTGGTGAAGATGGCGAGTGTAGACAGCTTGCTGGGGCCTTCAGTTTTGATTGTATTAGGCACAATGTCACTGAATTTGAAGGCATGGCCTACCATGTGAACATAGAGAAATGGTTACAATTTCCTAACATGGGAAGAAATATGGTCCAGAATCAAATGGCCTGGCATGGAATGAGAGCCTAGTGGTTTGTAGGAAAGGAATTGTTTTGCTACAAAATACTGACAGAAGCATCTCTATGACAATCACTGTCCAATTCAATTCTGTAAAAGGGCTTCCAAAATAACAAAAATCAAACCTTGATTTTTCAAGCTTTAGAGATCCGCCGATTCTAAGGGCCAAATGCATCTCAAAACTGAGGACTGAGGTGACAAATTCCAATTTGGAATGAATGGCCAGGAAAATATTGCCTCATGCCCTGATGCACCATAGCCACACAAGAAGATATTATGCAATTTGGTAGAGACAAATGATTCTTCCCCTGTTCTAATGAACTATACCATTGATAAATGATAATCATCAGCAAAACTTCAGGGATACCCTACAATGACATGCCACCACAATCCTGCTGACTCTATTCATTGAATTCTCAAGAATTCTGCCATCAATTTTGATTATAAAGGGACACCGGTCATTAATGGAGAAACTACTTTGTTATCAATCAAATTCAGTCACAAAAGGTTCCGTTGTCATTACACTTTGCCATCCTTGTGTGCCCCATTGATTTCACCGAATATATATATATATATATTAAAAAAATCACTATGGAGGCCATCCAATCCCTAATCCACACCACAAATGCATAGAATTATTAGACTTGGGAATATTTTCAAGCAATGTTATGAAAACTACGAGTGGGAGGAGGGCAGGGTAGGAGCTAAAACCAGTTGTTGATGTGAACAAACGGCACATGCTGGTTGGGCCCTAGAATGTGAGATTCCAGCTCCCCCCCACTGTAAAGCTTCATATAAATATTAAGCTGTGGAAGCCTCTCTAATCATGAATAAGTATAGTCACTAATATATTGTCTAGTAAGTTGGAATCCAAGCACCTGCTGCCCGTTCTTTTCAATCTACTTAATTAAACAGGGGATGTAAGAATAAAATTGCTTGCAAAGATGACATATGGAATCTCGCATCATTTGTGTGCAAGTGACCCCATACAGGCTGAAGTGGTTGGGGGAAGCTTTGTCTGGACGCCAACACTTGGCATGAAGAACCATGGCTTAAATTAGTGCCGCCCATGCCATGCCATGTCCTTTTTTTCTTAAATTATTTTTTGGTTTGCTTACAATCCATTATTTACAATGAAACCCGTTTGTTTTATGTAGAGTAGAATGTTTTATTTTTCATTGTTCGGCTCACGGCTATTGACCCGACCCATTTCATGATCCAAGTAATAAGCTGAAATGGTTCATTCAATTCAACATGGTTCAATTCAGAATTATTATTGTTTTAAATAAAACCGGATTTAGACCAGGTTTTAACATAAGTCGATCAAAACAATTCTCAGCGAGTTTGCAGGTCTCAGTTTGGATTCAATATTCTACGGCTGGGCTGTGTTGATAAAAACTACATGAAAGTAATTGTTGTTAAAAAGGAAGTGGCTGTATGAGAGATTGTAATATGATCACGAGCTTGTTGACCTAGTGGATAGAAGAAAATCATCATTGATCCAAGATGCTTTTGGCTTGCAGTGAATAATAATGTATCGACCTCACTTGAGTGAGTGTATTAACGATACTATTAATAGTAATAATAAACTGAAATCGGATGAAGAACAATGGACTCTATTACAATGGTGATAATGCTAACATAAACTAAGATCTCTACATACATGCTGTGCCTAGACAAACAATGAACTGTCCTATTCATCTACATTTATAGCATCTGCTGTCAAACTACTATTTCTGTTAGACCTAACTATTTCTTCCCAAGCATTTCATTTCTTTCTAGGACTTCAGAAGGGAGGGCTACGCATCGGCAGGCTACAGTTACATTTACATTTTGCAGTTTATTGTACATATATAGGAGGATGAAGGCACGGTGCGGTGCAGACGGAGTTTTGCTGGGGACTTCCAAGTCTTCTTAAATATCTTGAAAGAGAAAAACCAAGCAAGTTGCTTCTCTCTTATACCTGTGACCGACCATGCTGTGAAGAGAGCTCTTTATCAGCAAAATGAAGCAGTCTTCTGAGTCTTAAAACCATGTCACAATGAAATGGGAGAGCACTTCTTCGCTCCAAGTATGCTGGGCTCGCAGTCATCCATGATAAGGCTTGAAGTTCTGCTGCGATGTTTTCAAGAATTAATTGCGTCCTGATTTCTACATCTTTACCATCTGTGCCTAAACTCCGCCCCCCTTGCTTCATAATCCCTCTAAGCATTTTATCTTCGGTCATGTTGTTACCTCCTCCATAATAATCAATGAGACTCACAGAAAGAACTGAAGGCCATTCTTCTCTTGAATCGCTCCTGTAGTCTTTCCTCATGGAAGCTACAGCTTTTGAAACCACGAAACCAGTCGAGAGAGGAATTGCAGGTCCCTTACTGTGAAGGAGATGTGCAAGCGGTGGGGATTCAGCAGTGAGGCATGTGGGGTGCTGCAGGGGTGATGGAGGGAGGAAGCGTATGCTGGGTGATGGAATCAAAATGTAAGATGCTGATGTTGAACCTAGAGACTTTACAGGAGAGATACCTTCCAGGTAGATTGATGTACCAAAACTACCGCCACTTCCTCCTGCACAAAATTTTTCTATCAGTACTCAAGGTAATAAGTTTCAAACTCCAGCCCCAATTAGTGAAGGAAAAGATATTCCAAAAAATCTCAACTGACACCGGATTGCAAGGATCAATTTGATCATATAAGCTAAAATATTACCACCTTTTCTAAACGGGCCACACCAACATATGTTCCCAAAAGTTACCAAGTATGTCTGCCTAAATAATTGTCCATGCATGCCGGGAAAACCGTTCCTAATAATTGACAACATAATGTGAGTTTCTTGTTAGAGAATAATATAAATAATATCCTGGGACCTCAACTAATAATTTAAACTTTTAGGTGAGCTGGTCCTTTGACATGATATCAGAGTCTTTTTGACCCCAAGGTCACAAGTTTGAATCTCACCACTCTCATTCTATTTGATAAAAATTAAACATAAGGTAGTGTGGGGCCATACAGGTTTCAAGCTCGGATAACTTTCACTGAGGGATGTTAGAATAATAAAAATCATATCCTGAAACCTCGTCTAATAAAGTTTTTAGGCGAGATGGTTCTTTGACACTTTTAATATTTTATTATTGTGCATCTTCATTACCACAATAGCATAAGAACATTGTCTAGAGTTGCACCAAAAATTTCCCACAAGGACACTAAGACTATGTCCAGGTTGCAGTCCATCCACGTCCAAGAAAATAAGATGGCTGGTAAAATTTAGCTACAGGACACTTCAAAACCAGATGTAGTAAACAATAGAAGAAGCACGTAAACTTTTTTAACAGTAGCATCAAAATGCTTTGAGTATGAATGCACTGTGGGGAAATAAGGAATGAGAGTGAGGGAAAGAACATCAACTTACCAGGAGATGGTGTATCGGCCTGAAACATTATATGTAAAGAATGATCAACTGAAATTGTAACGAAACTGATGCTCTGCACCCACTGAAGCATCCCCCTCGAGTTGTCAACAACAGTGTGCCCACCCATAAGCTGTTTTCTTGAAGAAGGTTGTCCCAAACTACCCTTCAGGTAACCAGATGCTTTTGACAGAGGGCTATACAATGGACCAGGTGAGGAAGGCAGGGTTCTTTCTTGAATTAAATTCATCTCCTGCTGCTGCAAGGAAGCCCCATTAGTGCTAGCAGCCATCCCATCAGGCATTGAGTGCCTTAGTTGCAGTGGCCATTTCTTCACCTCAGAACCCCCAACTGAACAAATGGCTTTCTGCCACTCTGTTTAATCACATAATAGAAGAAAAATAACAAAATGTTAATGCCAAAAAGATAGAACAGAGATAAAGATCATGTCACAATTACAGCATCATAAAATTCTTCAATCAACAGGCTAAAAGGATAAAAATTGTATGCGAATATAAATTCATGGCAACTTAGCAAAAGGTTACAAATTCTCGAAGCCATATACAGGCACTCCAAAACTGCAGCCATTACCGGTAATTGGCAAGTGAATTAAAATGGAAGACATCTATTATTTAAACTGCATTCGTAAACCATTTACTTGTTGCACTTGAACAATAACATTGTTGTGAAGCAGCTATTCCAACTAGTGGGCATGAAAAGGCAATTGACTGAAACCCTCAAATAGAGAACAATGGAGGACTATGTAAAAGGAATTTTTGTACCTATGTATTCAAGCTCAAAGAAGCTTCCAATGCGAGTAATCACAAAATCTCTAGGCTTCACACTACCAGTATCAGTAGAGGAGCAAGCCTGAAGTGTCTGACATCCTTGCTGCAAAACTTGCACAAAAAGGCATTGCAGACCTTTTGTATCCTGGCGACTGCTAATTCCACCAAAAGGGAATATATGGCTGTCAAGCAATTCTCCTCTCGCATCTGTCCAGATGCAAACTAGCCAACGCCAGTCCTCTGTCCATCCATAGCAGCAATGCAGGCTTGGAAGTGCTTTGTGATGACTAGATCCAAAGCCAACAGGCTCAGATCCATCATGTTGAGAGCCAGATCCAGTATCCACACTCCCTACTGAGCTCGCACTTTGCATTAAGCTTCCACCGCTATCATCAGATTGCAGCTTTAAAGATTCAGAGCCTAAATTACCAAAAACTGCAGGCGGGACAGCATGCTCCAGGGATCCAGGCTCTGAAAGAATAAAAAGCGGTTCAAACATGTAGTGAATCTCATCTTGAAGAGAAAAATCTCCGTTTCTGTTGGGATCACAGATCAAGCCTCCAGCCCTTATTTTTTGCCAGGAATTATCCCAGGTACCGGCTCTCAATCTAGAATCAATGTCAGCATCTCTTGGTAATGACTTCCACTTGGGTGGAACAGAACTCATTTGTGTTAATACTGAGTGAGATCTACTTGACGCAGATGATGACTGAACATCATTTGAAGATCCTTTTGAAATTCGCCGAGCCTTATTGTAGACAGTGAAAGCAGTCTCCTTAAGAATGATGAGCTCATTAAGAGCTGGGCTTGTAACCCTAAAAATGGCATCAACTGTCACGATTTGCAATACCAATTTAGGAATGCTAAACCCTGAAAGTACTAGAACATTTGATGCTGATGCTTCATCCACAGTTGCCAAGCTGCTTAATGCTTTCCCGACCTGACCCAGCAACACAGACCTCCTCTCTCTATCAGCTGGGGGAATGATTGTTCCAATAGCAACAGAGGATTCAACAACAGTTTGTAGAACTGCAGCAGGTTCAGGAAAGGGGCACACCACATAGATAACCTAAGTAACCATCAGAGAGGTATTCAGTTACAGAATAATTTACCAGCACACTGTTATGTGCCTTACACAAGATGCAGACATGCATACTGTGGCCACTAAAAAACATATTATTTTTGTCTAAGGAAATATCAATCTATACATTTAAAGCTGGAAATCTGCTAGCTTTATATGTATAGATTGATATTTCCTTATATCTGCTACTGCCATTAATTCTGTATAGCAGGAAATCTGCCATTTATTATGTATAACAGGAAATTTGCTTGCTTTAAATGAATAGATTGATATGTCCTTATTTCCTTTGACAATTTTGTGTTCAAGAACAGAAACACTGCATAATAATACACAGTACGATTTGATATCTACAGATTATGGAGCTTAAGAGTAGCAGAAAGTAATAACAAACCCATCTAAATTACCATAAAAGTCATAAAAAATGATTTCAGGAAACAGTTTCCAATCATAACAAGAGATCACAAGTAAAACCAAAAGCTAATGATATCATCCATCAAACATGGAGAGCGTTTCTCATTAACAGTGGTGGCTAAAAATGAAAGAATTGGGAAAAGACACTACTAATCCCATTTTAGGATACAAAGGGAAAACAAGTGGAAGGGAAAACAAGTTCAATTCACATCCTTCAGAAAAGGAAAACAGAAGTTGCTACTTACCATACAAGAACTGCTATTTCCTTCTTTTGGGTTTGTCAATAATGATGGACCAATTTTCAAAGCCTTGACAGCTTTTGAAAGAGATTTAAGATAGCTCGCCAGGTCCCAACCATTGGAGAGAGAGAGAAAATAATCACTTATTGATCCCACAAGAGATGTATTACTGCTCTCTATCTTCATTGATTGAGGGCAATCAAGTAGTACAAAACCAGTAGACAAAGATTTCCCAGCATCCATCTCCATATGTTTTCCCAAACTTTGAGGTGAATGAGTTCCCAGCTTGCAAGTTTCATAAACTGAAGGGAACAAAAGTCACTTACAATACTGAACCAATTTTACATGATGACATGATGACATGAAGCCATTGAGCTGAAATGAATTACTCAAATAGCACATGCAAGAAAAAAACACATGATTGCACACACATTGATAAATCTAGAAAATTTCATGAAACCAAATGTTTTATAAGTTAGATATAGAAACAAAAGTGAAAAGAATATGTCGATAGCTGAGGCTTTTTTCCCTCTATGGCTATGAACTTCTTTCACAAAAGAAAAACCACTTCCCTAAAAGACAGGGATCACAAAATTTTAAGCAGCAAAATTCACATATAGTTGTTAGCAGAACTTGAACAAAAACTAGAAATCACTTTCTTCCTCCAAGAGAAAAGTATGTGGGCCCATCCCCTCATTGGAATGGTTGGGCATATTTTATGAACATGATGAATTGACACATCACCAGGGCAAGAATATAATTTGACACTCACCAGTTCCAAGTTGTTGGAAAAAGTCTGAAGCAGCAGAAGTAAGGGGATCGATGTCTGGACATACAACATAATAGCTAATCTGGAAAAGTTAATGAACAATAAAGTTGAATATCATCTACAATGGAATCTACATAATATCTCTTTCATAAACAATTAAACCAGGGATACAAAACAGACAGCAAGAGTATCCATTGAATGCACTACTTTCAAGGCTCTTACTGGTTTTGGTGAAGCATATGGTTCAAAAGGAGCCTTTTCCCAGAGTTTTAAAGAGCTTGCTGATGTCTTAAGCCAATCGTCTTGGTACCTATCAGACAAAAAAGCACATATCATACACAATGATACCAAATATTAAAACTGAATGGAAAAACTGAACTCACAGAGCTATCCCAAACATTTCCTTCGCATTCACTTAAAAAGAGTAAAGGCAATGCTCATCTAAAGATATTAAATTTGTCTCAATTTATCAAGTGTTGATGTGGATCAAAACCAATTATAATACATACCCAACAAGAATAGCTGGTGAAGGAAGAACAGACACTGTCGGCTTTATCCTGGAACGCAGCTCTGGCTCTATTTCCCGGTTGGATCTCCTTTGTGATGTCTCGTCTACTTTAGATCCATCTAATGTACTGGATGCTGCAGCAATTGAGAAAATGTTAAGTAACTGTAAATTTTAAAAACCAAACATGCACATGAAAACAGCATTACCATACCTTTGAGGGAAGATGATCCAGCAGCAGAAGAGAGGGCTGGGCTCATTGGTTCTCCAACAGACAGAGTTATAGTGCTCGAAGAATCTTTGCATTCACTTAAAGTGGACTCCCCAATGGATCCATCACATGTGGCGGCTCCATCACCTGATTGAAAGCGGCCTTTGCACCAATCAGTGACAGATAATGGACCATCCAAATTCCCAAATGCAGATTTTAAGGCTGTTTTGATTTCACACTGCAGCAAGCTAATCACTGCAGAAGAATGAATCTGCGGAATAGGAAATAGGTTCTCATCATAATACAGAAAAGATGATTTTATGGAGAAATATAGTAACTGTTCAACCATTATCCCACAATAGATTGTACTAATTGAAAAACAAAAGCTTACATCAGCAGAAAGTGGATCAACTAGTTCCACACCAGCAATGTCCAGAGAATGACAAACAGCCAAAGCCCCCCCACAACCTGCATGGACCATGGAAGGCCCACAAGAAAATCCACGCCTCCAATGTTCTTGTAATGCAAGCCAACCATAAGGACCATCACCACATTCTGCATCCAGAGCCACATCAACAAAGGAAGTAGCTTGTTGGACAAGCAATGCCATGCCATCCAAAAGCTCCAGCAGTGGCTGCTGCCTCTGCCTATAAGAGAGAATTCCTTCCTCACCGAATGAATGGTGTGGCAAGGATGCGCTAACTTCAATATTTGGTGAGCTAGTATGTTTTGTTAATTTAGGAACTCCAACAGAGCGCCAAACACCTACAGGTGCATTGAGGTGTCCATCTAGCAATCCTCCATCCATATCCCCAGCTATTCTAACTGATAAAGATTCTTTTTTCTTCACTTTGTACCTGCCAGATACGCTGTCCATCATGGTACTTGCATCACCATGCAGATGATTCAAAACAGTGCTTCCGCTTAACCTACTTGAATTTACAGGTACAAGGTTACAAGAAGACAATAGTATGTGTCGCATCCTGCACATGGAAGCTTGAAACATGATGCATTCTACTTCAGTTGCCAGAACAGTCTTCAAAGAAAATAAGAAATTGTCTGCTCCTAGTGTGCCATCGCTCATTTTCCTCAAGACAGATTTGACAGTATTTGAGGAATCGGAAGTCAATAATGGAGATGACACCATTGCCTCACTTGTAGGGTGACTTTCATTAGATACGGTGAAAGTTCTTCTATCAAGTTGCACTTTCCCACTTTCCACAAGAGTGTAATATTTTTTTGTGTCATTCCTTCCAGCACCAGTTTTCAGATTCACCTGCATGCCTCTTTTCTCATTTGATCCTTCAAAGAAAGGAGAAGGTGGAGTTGCACCATATGCATACTTATTTGAATTCAAATTTGAGCTCTCCACTTGGCAAGATTTTGGACAATATGGGCGTCTGAAAATTGATGGGGAGAATTCGCTTGTAGAGGTTTCAACTGCTCCATATTCTGGGGCAAAGGTCAACAAAGCTTCAGCTTTGATTAAATGATCGAACTCGCATGAAGAAGATGGTGGAGTGCAGTTCACTGGAACTAATGCCAGATCACTGTGTGTGGCTTCTTGGCTTTTGCTGGCACTTTCAACTACGGCTACTGCAGAAGGTAGATTAAAACTTTCAAAAGATGGGAAAGCTACTGGCAGAAGCATCTGATCCACAACATCCACTACTCCTCCAGGACTGCTAGCAACTTCACAATCTGGACCAGAAAACATAGGAGCATGTGACTCTGCTGTTCCGGGAGGCTTCACAAAACAAAAGGCTAGAATTAGTTCCAGAAAAAGCTTAAAACTTTATTTTATTTTACTATAAAAAGGCAATGATAATCATTATTGAATGTCAAATATTCCATTGCTTTGGATGGAGCATTTTATAGACCTTCCAAGCTCCCAAGGGGAAAATTGATAGGAAACTACCAAACTTCAATTCAAATTAAACATCTAGATTCTAGTGCTATTTGGCAATTGATGGAATTCAACATCCAGGTCTATCAGCTGAAATAAATGTCTTCCAGGTTCATAAAGACAATAATAATCATTATTGAATGTCAAATATTCCATTGCTTTGGATGGAGCATTTTATTTCCCGTGTCACAATGTTTTCACATTATCATATCTTCAATTCTTATACATTCCTTTCTGTGGAAAAACATGCAATAAAACATTGTGCCTGGTAAAAGCATGCATGCAAATGAATATCTCCGAAAGCTGTGGACTATGTTGCGCTAGCAGTTGATAAGAGATTACCTCTCCAAAAGGCAGATCATCATTCTCAAAGAAGTCACCAAAATCACCAAATTCAGAGAGAAGAGCTTGGATATCCATTCCTGCACCTCTGTCATCATCCCAATCCCAACGAGATCCCATCTGCTCATTTGCAATTCCTGTGATAGCCGAAGCATTAACTTCAACGGAACTAAAATCTTGCATGGGAGCATTTTTAACCATGCCCACTTGACCATATGGCTCGGTCATCCCTGTACGAGGTCGCTTAGAACCCTGCATAAGAAATTCCAGCATAGTCATCTGTCTGAATCCCACAATGTCTTAAAAGAACACATAAAGACAGGTTTAAGTGGTGTTCAAGTTCATCATCCATAAAAACAAGTTTCTAGTGTCCCTTGATTAGTCACAACCTGATGTAGAACAATTATCCTAATCTGAAAAGAAGTCAATAAAGAGCCCTAGAAGCATCTCATATGAAGCCTGAAGTTACTATTTTTCCTGTTTTAATTATTTTTCTAGTTCATTTTGGATTTTAATTATTTATTTTCTACTTGTCTACAGATAATGCATAAACTCAATGATTGTAAAAGTCAATACTATGAATATGGATAAAAAGGAGTACCAATTTGAGGCCATCATTTTCCATCTGGTCATTGGAAGATAAACCTGATTGTCTGCATGACAGTGAATCAGCATCAGCCTCAAGCTCACTGGTGGTCATCTTGTAATCACTATCACTAGAGCCGCTGCTTATAGAGCTGATGCTGCTACTATTACTATTGCTACTACTGTTAAAGCTGTGCTGCATACGTAATCCATTAGATTCAATCCAAGATCCTTCCAAAAAATCTGGATCACCACCACTGGAGAAAGAAGAAAAATGTGAGAGCCAAACTGAAGATTAAAGACCATAATTCCTGTAAGGAGTCTTTTTTGTTTCAAAACCTTTTTACTAATTAATGAAGCAGAGAAAAATTCAAAGTGTGTGTATAACTGAATGAGAAGTCAATATAATTTTTTAAACTTCATTCACGTTGATGACAATGATTTAAAAATAAGGGTGTTGGATCCATAATTACAAGACAGGCAGTATCTATTCAAATCTAGCTTGTCCTACTAAACCACATTTAACCAGTAACCAGTCATAAAAAATACCATGAAATTTAATCATTGAATGTTTGGTAGCACCATGACCTATAGATGATGGGATTTTCACTTCCCAATACCATTTTTCACTGTTGTAATTTCTTTCATACTTTTTTTTCTTTGCACTTTTTCTAAGCATCCCATACCCCACACCATTTTCTTCAATTATATATGTATATGTGTGTGTGTGTGTGCATTTGTTAAAGAATAATATTAATCATATTCCGGGATCTCACCTAACAGCTTAAGCTTTTAGGTGAGATGGGCAAGACAATCAAGCAGTCACTAGACCGTGATTTTAAAGCATGGCACACCGAACCAGAGGTGGCAACGACCCAAGTATATGGCTAATTGTCGAAAGATAAAGCAAGTGATGGGTTGAATTTATTAACTTGATAAAAGAATATGAGAACTTTAACAGCATAATTTCTCAAGTGAAGTAGTATCAGCAATTTTGTAACTAACCAATGCATAAAGAATGATGAACCAGGCAGTGATGGCCCTATCCAATTTTGCAGCCAAAATCTGCAAGTACAAAATCAATATTAGCTTAAGCCACATATAACAACACTTGTGAACAAACAGAAACAAGTTTTGTGATCATCCCATCTATGAAACTAGATTAAAAACATAGCCACAACCTTGAAAAGTATAATCCTCTCCAAAACTA
Source organism: Salix exigua (assembly GCA_032356905.1). NCBI lineage: Eukaryota > Viridiplantae > Streptophyta > Magnoliopsida > Malpighiales > Salicaceae > Salix > Salix exigua. The sequence continues at coordinate 16,756,820 of CM063597.1, forward strand.
GAAAATAATTTGCACATAATTCAATTTACCTTTTCAAAGAAGACCGAGCAAAAGATTTTTGCAAGACTGGGACAACAACTGCTTCAACTGGATAAATAAATGATTTCTCATTATCTGATAAGTGATCTGGTGATATCTTCTTATCACCTCTCCTTACTGCATGAGATTCTGCAATATGATTCTGGGATGAATACTTAGTTGACTGCAAGTTCGTTTCCAATTCCTTGTCACTCTCAGACCTTGGGCAACCTAGCATAATTTCAGCATAGCAATTTTCCCCCCTCAGCAAGCAGCCAGGCCCTTGAGAAGCATGATAAGGCAGGCCAATAAATCCATTCAATGTCCTAGACTTGCCAGAACTGTTGAGGAAAACACAAGTTGCTAATAGAAAATATTAACCCAAACACCAAAAGAAAGGAAGCCATGTGAACATACGGAATTCTACATAAACATTAAATTACCACAAGAACACTTGCTTGACAAGATCATTCGGACAACATCCAGTTAGAGAACCACGAATTCCATGGGGAGAGACAATCACTACAAGATGAAAACAAAAGACACAATTTCGAGATCCTGATATAGAAAAGATAAGCATAATTGACATTGTCACATGACAAGAAATCCAGCTATTAATAAAGAAGGAAGGATGGGTGAAAAAAGAACCCATACATATACCTTGCCGCCACCAAAGATATTTGGTTAGGGGGGTTTGGAATATTATACAGGTTAAGCAAGCATAGAGATACTGGATAAACAATTGCTCAAATAAATCATAGCCATATGCTTTGCAAATACATATGTTGCTTTCTAAAATTCAGAAACGATATTGCCCACTAACATGGCAAAGATATTCCCAGTTGAACATGTGGCACAACCTTGAATACTTGCAATAAGAACAAAGTTGCTTGAATGTTGAAAACAATGAAACCTTGCATCCTTCAAATGCCTTCAGGATACAAATCAAAGCGCCCCAACATGTCCAAGCATCAACAAACTACCTTCTCCACACACTACAAGGAAAAGTGATGTCTGCCGAGTCACAGTCAATTGCACTTTTATGTTTATTTATATTTCCTTCCAGTGATTACTCTGTCTTGTAGATATCATAAAGTAGTCATTCAAACTCTGACAAAACATTTTTTGCTCTTATGTTTCTCAACCAACATCCACATGTTAAGAAATTCCTTTTCATATATCTTTCTTGTTTCAGTCACCATCCAGAAGCTATGATTCAACTAGATAGGTGTTTCTTATCTTATTATACTTGCATTAACTTGCAAAACCCTTTCCTGGATGGTTGGAGCAAGGATAAATCAAAGCTTGAGCCGTAAACAACAAGGGAAAGAGAGTGAAATTGGTTCCGTAACCCAATCCAATCTTCATGCACCATTTTTGCATGTCATTCCAGAAATTATGAATGACCTAGACATAACAAAAATAGAAAGGCTTTGTGATTCTGTAATCACCATAAAAATGTCCTAATATTCTGGTAAAGTATGTGATAAGAACATTTCTATTAAACCACAAAATATAGTGCGCACCAACCTGGAAGCCGATAGCTGGAATTAGAAGAAGAATGTTTTAAAACCCTTTCCATGTCACCATTTGAAAGAGCACGTATATGCCTGGAAACATATTTAAACATGTAAATTAGGGGAAATTATTAATGCAATATCATAACTAGAAACAATTAAGTTATGAAATTTCACCAACTTTGCAGATATTATCACGTGCACAAAGATCGCCTCCTCAGAGGCAGAGAAGATAAACTCAACTGTGGGCTGTCCTTTCCTGCAAAACATTCAAAAGAAAAGAAAAAATTGAATACAACCAAATTACATTATTGAAAAGAAACGTAAGTTTGATTTCCTAGCACAATATTACACCTTTTTACTAGGAGGTTTAGTCATGAATTGGATTGAAAATGAATGACAAGTGGGGAAAGCAACAACAAGGACCAATAGAATGCAGACACCCTAAAATCATTGAATTGTATGGTACCATGCTTTTGGTGATGAAAATTGTCGTCTTTATAATTATTATACTACTACTAATCAAGAATATATGTGTTCGACCTGGAAAGTCCTTCACTTTGAGATGGATGGTACTTTAAAAATACATCTCCAAACCTCATGTATAATTGCCTGGTCAATGCTCTGGAAATATCAATATAATTTTAGTTTAAATAATTCAAACAGAAAATATAGTGGACGCTTAGTATCCAGGAAAAGCAAGAAAAGTTTACCTCTCTATATAACTCCTCAAAGACTGAGAAAGGGCCACTGCAACCTCTTCAGAGTCCCCAGGAGCCACCCAAACTCCAGATGCAACAACTACAAAAGAAAGATACAAGGAAATTAAACTCATTATAATATAATTATCCTCCATTAGCTCAAGTTCCATAAAAATGTTGCAAAAAGCGAGCAGCAGATATCGTAATTACGAGAACAGACATTCATAATCTGCCAGAATCATTAAAAATGAGTTTCAGAAAAATATTAAATAAAAGGAGTGGCAGGACAGACTTGTGAACAAATGTTACCTCTTAATCTAGACACTGCAGCCTGAGCCTTATCAACAACAGATGAGTGATGTCCAGGAAGGAAAAGCCAGAGCTTTATTTTCTCATCTGTTAGAAAGTTATATAACCAACATAGTCAGAACTCAAACACAGCCTAATTCATGCATGATAACAAGATCAGATTCATTTGTTTGTTTTTCTCTTTCATACATGGAAGGACCGCATGGTTGGTTGATGGTCACCAATTGCAATTCTTACCAGGATTATGTAGACCTTGTGAGGGATCCCAAGGTCCAACAAAGGAATTGGTCCATGTACTTAGAAATCCCTCCTGCTGCAACTGAAAATGAGCTGAAAGCACAAGCCAAGCAGCAAAGTCTTTCTGCTCTACTTTTAAACTGTCCAACCATAAAAAATATCTTTTAATGATTTTTTAACACCTAACTGTGAGCACCATCCCAAATATATAGATGATCTTGAGTTCAAATCACAAGCAAAGATTAGGGATGCGAATGATTCTTGCCTCCTATCGGGTAAAGAGTTCAGATCAGATTCAATAGGGAGAAACTGGAACCATGATATATGATGCAGACCACCCTGTAAAAATGGTTGATAAAGTTAAGATAGGGACATGGAGCAAAACAAGGATAGTTACTAACAAACTAAACAAATGACATGCAAAAACCTAAATATTGAGTTCAAATTATCATAAATGGAAATCAAATTCTGTGGCAACTTTGATCAAGCATCCAGGCAGAAAAGGAAATTTTCATATTCATAAGAACATTACATGCAAGAGCAAATGTAAAATAGAAAAGCTACAACAAAGATTGAAGCCAGTAAGAACAAAAACCCCACTTAAAAAAAGTTAGCCACAAATATACCATGATCTTCTAATATTTTACTACCATTTTGGGAAAACAAGTCTTCCACAAAAAAGACCAAGGAAAAAAACTTAGGAGCAAAAGGGAAAACAAAGGATTTGTGCCATGAAGTTGTGGAATAACCAATCAGGTCTTCTTTTAGGTTTTCATACTTGAAAAGCACTAAGTTTGTCCATATAACAGAAAAGAATTGTTATTAATGCATGAAAAAAAAGATTAGCAAGCAAAGTGAGGTAAGATTCTTTAGAAGAGCTCGACATGGGCAAAGGTTTGGCATATTTGGAAGGAGCATAATTCTAGAATCAATACCAGCACGTACCTATTCATCTAGTTTTGGATATAGAAACTCAGATGACATCACTTTAGCATTCCACGATGTGCACTGTCACAGGAGCATCTTTACTAGACATGCAACTCTCATTTCACTTGGTCAAGATTTATGATGTCTAGAAGAATGTCTCGTTTCCACCATGCATCACATTTTTTTTCTCGACTAACAAAACCCCTCCTAGTCACCGCCTAGAAAAAATCAAATCCCGGGGAACCTAGTGCTATCTTCTTAAACTTTACCCTGAACCATCAAGATTTAACATCCACTACATAGCAGTCCATAAAACCTTACATCTTTTAACCAACCATTGCCACTATCTCAAAAACCAATTCCATACATCGCAATCCATTTACATAAAACATATTCCTTTTAAATTTAGCAGCTAATACACCAACACAAATCAAGTACTAAATATAATGCTAAATGACTTTTCAGTTAATTCTTGTGAAAATTTAACACCGTGATCCTAAGATAACTTCGGATCAAATAACAACCTAAACATATTATGGAACCATCTCACCTAAAAGTTCAAGTTGATAGGTGGGGCCCCATAACATGAATATATTATACTCTAACACACACCCTCAAATGAAAGCCCTTCGGGCTTGATACTTGCACAGGGTCACATCACTTTGTGCTTAGTTTTTTTATCAAATAGAATGAGGGTGGTGAGATTCGAACTCGTGACCGCCGAGTCAATAAGGCTTTAATACCATGTTATGGAACCATCTCACCTAAAAGCTCAAGCTGATAGGTGAAGCCCCATAATATGAATATATTATACTCTAACAAAACAAACAATATAACTCGAACATCCGATAAAACTTGGCATTTCTCTAAATAATGAACTTAAGAACTCATCCAAGCAAAAATGCCAAAGAATTCTTTGCACTACTCAATAACAACATTTTAACGACTAACTACCACAAGAGACGATCAACCATTCAGTAATAAATAATAACAGTGCTGGAAAAAAAAAGTAGTAAAAATACATACAATTTTGAATACATTGGTCCACATTATCTCTTCCTTCTTCAACCTGTAAAGGCTTTCTTTATTTTTTGCTCAAAAAAGAAAATTACCCCACAAATCACATATCTCTCGCTCTTTCTCTCCAACCTGCAAAAGAAATCAAACGGTGAGACAGTGATATGTTCACCAATTCGACACCGTTTAGTGAATTCGAAAACAAAAAACCCTAATTAACAGAATCGGAAGAGAGAGGCGTATTTGATGGGCTTACCTTGCTAAGGAGGAGGAGCAGAAGCTGAAGCTGAAGCTGAAGAAATAAATAAATAATTAATATTAAAAATAAATAAATTGAAGGAATTGAAATGAGGTTTTGCAGGAAATGGATCCTCTCCACTCCAAGTAAAGGGAAACGCCCAGCCAGAGCTCAAGCCAACCCAACCCAGTCAAGCCCACTTATAAAAAATAAATTATTATACAAAATAATAAATCTGTGCAAAACATTTGCAGAGCAAAGTTTCCAATAAAATACATGAATTCTCAATCGATATAAATTTATTTGTTCAAGGAAATCACCAGTATGAAATTATTGTCATTATTAAAAAGCAAGAAGATTCGGATACCTAAATCCATTGCATTAGAATTAGTTCATTTTATAATCTAATTTAAATTAAACACAATAATAAAATATAATTATGAAAACGCCTACGATAACCAAACAACAACAAAAAAACTCGATATTTCAATGCTACACTACCATCATTATCATGGCTATAATAGCTAAAATTCTTATCAACATCATTGCTCAAACAGTTATAATCATTAAATTATCTTCTAGAATTTAATTTATTTTTGTGTTCAATTTTGGTCCTCATTTTCTTAATCTTTTTTCATATATCTTGTTTCTCAATTTAATCCATGATTGTTTTTTATGCAAGATTTATTCATTTTTTTATGATTGAAAATTTTTCTGTTATTTTTTCGTGTTTTTCTTCTACAACCATGACTCGATCCACCAATCTTAATGTTTAACCAGATTTAAGTTTGATCCTCTTTTTTTTTGAATTAATGTAAAAAATGATTATTTTTCATCATTTGAAATGAACTTATTCAACCTTGAGTTTCATTATTTGTTAATACGAACTGCACCGTTCTCTCTCTCCTGATTCATTCGCAGAAGCTCTTCACTCCGATGTGTTCATCGATCGAGTGAGATTCTAAATGTGTCTCCTGGTCGAACACTACCTCTGCTCTGTGAAAGAGCACAGTGACACCCTGTGGAAGTAAGGCTCAACAAAATCCAAGGACCCTGCCGGTGTTGCAACTTGCATGGCAGAATTGGATAGAGAAAACCAAAGAATGCCAGCTCACCCGCTCTCCATGCATGTAGAATACGAGTCTTGATCCTCTTCTCCCATATGAGATGGGAGAGGGAGAGGGAGAGGGAGAGGGAGAGGGAGTCTTAATTTGCTCTGAAAAAATGACACGAGGATGATTTAGTGTTAAGACTTTATCTTCTTTTGTTTAATTTTGATTTGATGGGAAATAAATTATTATTCTAGTCCCTCAGTTTCAATGTTTCTGTAATTTAATCCCTTGGTTTCCTAAAAACGACACCCATCCCCTCCTCTCCAGCTATCTCTTTATATTACTATTATTATTTTCAAACTATAACGGTCACATTATATTCCCCGGCAAGAAACTCATCCCATCATCAATCTCCATCGCCCGTCAGCATAGAGCGGTAAGATTCACTCTCATTGTTATCTATCACCTGGCAAAAGTCTGAAAGAGACTTGAGCTCGCACCTGATAGATTGCCAATTTGCAGCAAGAACCGAATCGAGCTTTATATAGACCGTTGCCACATTCACATGGCTGCTTACATCATGTCTTGTAACTCTTCAGATGCTGAACATCCAGAGAAAAGAAGCACAGGGCAGGATGAAGAAAAACTTGCTGAGAGGCTTTAAGGATACAAAAGTTTATCCACAATTACCAATGTATTTTTAATTCTCTCTTCTCAAGGATTGAGATGAGGAACAACAATTATTTCAAAAGGAAAATCCCAATCCTTCCACACCCTAACAATTGGAGGAGCTAATAAGCATAAAATCCAGAAACCCTACTTAAAATTCAACAGTAAGAATTTCAAAAAATAACTGGTTTGACTTGAAAGTCAAGTCAAACGGGCGTGAACCGCCAGAACCAGCCAGAAACTACCTCAACGAAAGTGAACGCAGCCAAATGCCATTATTTTGATAGCATGACCCATGGCCGCGAATTCGTCTCTGAAGGAAACTACAACCCGACTGATTTCTCCAGCTTTTGGATTTGGTTAAGGAATATCCAGGTCATCTGCACACGCAAAACATTCAGCAATAAGAACTCTATGTGCCGATCTAAAAATAGTGAACTCATCCACCACCTGCTTAGCAGACAAAATCATGAAAGACGGGCAAACAAATGCATGGAGGGAGGGGGAAATAGAAGTACCATAACATGAGGAGCAATCCTGACACAATAAACAGGGAATCCAGTGTAAAACTTGAACGGTCCTCCTGACTTGAGCGTCTTTAAGACACAATCCATGGAGCCAGTGTATGGATACTTTCCTTGGGCATCAGGTTGCATTTTCTGAATTTGAGTTTTGACATAATCAAATGGAAGACTACAAGCTGCGGCGAAAAATCCGGAAACACTACTTGCACCTGGAAACAAACAGGATAAAGGGAGCTGTTTGTCATTGTAACACATCATGCTTACCGTGTTCAGATTAAATATTAGCCACATGGTGATACAGATGTCAGATTCAATCACTGAACATGCCTAATATAGATGGCGCAGCAAATAAATCCATACATTTTAGAAATAAACAGGGGGGAAAGAAGGCTAGCCTAAGATCCATGTTGCAAATCTTTGAGACTTTGACTAAATCCATGTAATATGTACGGCTAGTGATTGTTCAGGCCATGCTCAACTGATTCTCGCATAACTAGCAATGGAAAAGTTTTGAAAAAAAAAATAATACTCATTGATACAAGTATAAAATATCATGCATGCAAAGAATCTTACCTAACACTGTAGCGCCTTCACCACAACCAAGAGAATCCTTGAAAAATTCAACACTTTGGTCATAAGAAGCAAGCATCCCCATGTTCAAAGCCATTGCTCTTACAACAGTAGGGCCTGCACCTTTCCAGAGTGCCAAAACCCCTTCATCAGCAACAATTCGGTAGAGGGCATTGAAAGCATTTGAGTAGTTTCTGCGCTGAGCAGCAGGTAAAGTGGCATCAGCCTGCATACGGATAAGTGCTAAATCTGCTGGGCTGCCCACACATGCTCCAATTGCACCAGCTGTTAGCCCACACAAAGCCTTCTGATATAGAGGTAAGGGCTTCCCATCATTGGCTTCCACTGCTTTGCTAGTCAAAATCCTTACAAAGAGAGAAAGGAATTCAGTGAGCTTGATTACAATAGAAGTTAGAAGATGCACAACAACATTATAGTTTGATAACAAATGTTTTTAAACACTCACTTGAATGTTCCAAGCCGGGCAGTTGTATAAGTTGCTTGCCTCAATAGTCCAGCAGAAAGCCCCTGACCATTAATATGGTTGTGATGAGAGACAGCGCACACGCAACACGGGCCAGATTTAAATTTAACAGCAACAAAAAACGTCTTAATTCAAAAGACACTACCAATTCAATTGGTCAAGTTAAATGCTTCTCATTGATGCCATTTCTGAGGTGATCTCCAAAATCACGACACAAACAAGTAACCGATATCAAATCTTACAAATTAGAGGATATATTGGATCAAATTTATCAATTTTCTATCCAAACAGCACAAGCCACACCTGCTCTTAAGGCTTTCAAATTGGAAAAATTAATTCCTTTCCCTATGAAATGATAGCCGAGCTACAAATTACACAGCAATGAAGATCCATCCTTTAGCACAGGTCATATAAACGAGAAACTAAATCAACATCACACAACCAAAAATCCAATATTTCAAGTAAATTGTTCAAACCTTGTATAGAGCACCAAAACCCTCATTCTTTAACATATTTTTTGTCACCTCACCAGCTGATCCTTGACCCAATTGAATCCTCACCTACATAAAACAAGACAAAAAAAAAAAACATCAGAACACGGACTTCAACAAGCCACTTCACACTATCAGACCAAACAAAACCTTGCAAAAAAAAAAAACCCGTCAAATCCCAGATCCAAAAGGCCATTTTAGCTCAAAAAGATTCAAACTTTATATCACAGAGAGCACAGAAACATAAAAAAATCATCAACAAACCCCCTGAAGCCACAAGAAAACATCCTTGTTGTACCTTAATCATGTCAATTGGCTGGATAACACAGGTGGCAAGCATACCCGATGCACCACCATTAACAAAAGGTTTAACAGTAGGCCACACACCAAGTGATTGTGGTTTCTTCTCCCCTCCCATTTCTTCCGTTCTTTATTGGATTCAAAAGCTCAGGACGAATCTGGGATTCGCCCAAGAGAAGCAAAGAACGAGAGAGAGGGGATATAAGAACTGACAAGCAAAGGAGGCAGTATAAATAGAGGAGGACTGCACAAAGCTAGGCTACAAGAAGTGGAAGAAATAAAAGCCTTCACCAACTTTTATAATTATTTCGGGTGTGTAGGAGGGTGACATGAGATTATTTGTGGGAACAAGCAGTAATATTCATCACAATAATTTTAGGATGTGGTCAAATTGATTGATAACACTGCCCTTTCTTGAATTTGAAGGTGTGGTCAGCATTGTTTTATATAAAAATACAATCAGATGATATTTACATATTAAAATAAAAAAAAATCAGCAAAAATTAAGTGGAAGCAGAAGAGAATACAAATATTTTTCTAAGGTGGTGTATTCTAAAATAAATTTATGTTTCTTTAAGAAAACGAGCTTTCTTGTTGTTTATTTTTCAGAACAGTAATCAAGCCCTGTGATATTTCTTGGGATTTTCTGATTCATTCCGAGGTTTAGATTTGAATTCCAGAGAATAACGGGAGACATATTTTCAGTGAACATGTCTGAAGCGTCATCTGAACTGAAAGGTATTGTGAGGTTCTTTCGGTCGATTGCTGTCATAAAACGAATGCTGCACCATTCACGAGTCCCCACTACCCAGGACAGGCAGGTTCTTAAATAGTCGAGTTACGATAATGTCCTTGAATGCAGCCATGCATAAAAACCCCATATTCAAACGCTTTTTAATTTAAAAATATAAAAAAATCATTAACAAAACTGTGAGATTTTGGATACCACACAGCTACTCTTGGAGTGGAAAATTCGAAAATTGAAATACAAGATAAATCATCGAGGAGTAAGTTACAGAAGATTAAAATAAAAAAACAAAAAAAAAAACAGATGCAACAAACATGATCATATCATATGAACAAGTGAAACAAAAGCTCGTGATTTCATGATCCCAGATGGTCCTCCATTTTTCTCCTTCTCCCAATATTACCCTAAGAAACTTCCCTCATCTCCCATTTTTGTCCCTTAATGCCGGCAAAATTCGAGGTCAAATGGGTAGGCCGACGAGGGGTGGAGGCTGGCGCCAAATGGCATGGCCCCCTCTTTCTCGAATCGGATTTTCAATATTCTATCGAATTTCTTTTGTTTCTACTTCAAGTCTTCTTCGTGTCCAGTTAAAAATTAGAATAACAAACGAGGAAGCCGGATAAACTATATATTGGTACTGTTAATTAAAATAATTTTCACTTTCGTCCCATTTCGTTTTAAACTCTCCAGCACGAACTCTAGTTTCTAAGAAGTCTACTTTAGTCCCTAGCCATTAAATAGTTGATGAAGGAATATCCATCAATTCCTTGCATTCCCCCCTTTTTTCTTTCTAAATACTTAAAAATAATATTATTTCTTATGGAAGGTTCCTAGCAAAAACAATCCTTTTTTATATTATTTTAATAATGATTTAAAATAGTGAAATGTTTGGGAATCTATAGGGGTCGAAGTATAGTTTACCCAAAAAGCAGCCCTGCATAAGTGCATATAGATACTAACCTAATAAAAATCTGTCTTCATTTGCAGCCTGCCTTTCATTTTTTTTCGATCTGTAACAACTACGTCGAGGAAACGAGGAGAAATAGAGGAGTCTTTGTGTGTGTGATCAGAGAGAATTGGAGTGAAGGAAAGAAGATGAGAGAAATAATTAGCATACACATAGGACAAGCAGGGATCCAAGTAGGCAATGCTTGTTGGGAGCTTTACTGTCTTGAACATGGCATCCAACCTGATGGAGTGATGCCTAGGTATCTTTGCTTTTCTGGATTTTCAGTTTTGCTCATCAAGTTTTAAGCTTTTTAGTGTTCGATGACCAACCAGCAAAGTGGTTCTTTCTTTCTTTACTGTTCTATACCTGTTTGTGTTTCTTTTATCTTTTACTGTTCTGTATGTTCATGTTGATAGGGTGATTGGTTCTATATATGTGTGTGTGTGTGTGTGTGTACGTTTGTTTGTACTGGTGTGTTGCAGCATGAGTTTTGATGGGATCAAGATCGTTTTGCTCTTAAACTTTTGTGTAGTTTTAAGTGCTGAGATCACCGAATCAAGCATCTTCTTCTTCTTCTTCTTCTTTTCTTATAAAATAATTACATGTTTGGTCTTCCTTGATTTTTATATTACTTTATTCGAACGTATCAACTGTAGAAAAACCAAATTCCCCCAAGAGAGATCCACTGAAAGCTACTGTCTTTTGTTGAATCGGTGAATCTTTTGACATACATAGTTGTAGTTAGAGCATTGTGTGTTTTTGCCCTGTTTGTGATTTTGATTGGAGTCGTAGTGCGGTTGCTGACAGAAAAAGCGAATGTCCTTTTGCAGCGACGCTTCAGTGGGTGTTGCCCACGATGCATTCAATACATTCTTCAGTGAGACTGGTTCTGGAAAACATGTGCCTAGAGCTATTTTCCTTGACTTGGAACCAACGGTTATTGATGAAGTTAGGACTGGAACTTATCGGCAACTTTTCCACCCTGAACAGCTTATTTCTGGAAAGGAAGACGCTGCTAATAATTTTGCTAGAGGACACTATACAGGTAAAGGAAATTGTTGCTACTCAGCTATTTTTCCTCTTAAATTGTTGTTGAACTAAACTGATGTAGTTGTGGTTTGTAGTCGGGAAGGAAATTGTGGATCTCTGCCTTGATCGGGTGAGGAAGTTGGCTGATAACTGCACTGGCTTACAAGGGTTTTTAGTGTTCAGTGCTGTCGGTGGTGGAACGGGTTCTGGTTTGGGGTCTTTGCTGTTAGAACGCTTGTCTGTTGATTACGGAAAGAAGTCAAAGCTGGGTTTCACCATTTATCCTTCTCCTCAGGTACGTTCTTGTAAATATTTTAAAGCCTGGCTTCCTTGTTCCCGGGCATTATGAAGCAATTAATGCTGAAGAAAGAATGATTCTAACAATGGCTGCTTTCTAATATTCTAAAGGCACCATATAATTTATGGTCAGAATAACTTAAATATCATGGGTGTTATCCCATGGTGCGCACAACACCCATTTGCTATTTGTCATGTTGAGGAAGTTTTTGTGGTCAATTAATATGTTGCCTTCATTATAAGTGCATGAGTGTCAGAACAATTACAAATTTGAATTCACGTGGGTAAAACAAGTTGCTCTGTGGGAACTCAGCTCAAATGGATTTCTCTTTGGTTGCAGGTTTCAACGGCAGTTGTGGAGCCTTACAACAGTGTACTCTCTACTCATGCCCTTCTTGAGCACACAGATGTGACAGTGCTTTTAGACAATGAAGCTATATATGACATTTGCCGAAGATCGTTGGATATTGAAAGGCCAACATACACAAATTTGAACCGGTTGATATCTCAAATCATATCATCCCTGACGACTTCGTTGAGGTTTGATGGAGCCATAAACGTGGACGTCACAGAGTTCCAGACCAACCTTGTTCCTTATCCCCGTATCCATTTCATGCTCTCTTCATATGCCCCTGTCATATCAGCCGAAAAGGCATACCATGAGCAGTTGTCAGTTCCAGAGATCACAAATGCTGTCTTTGAGCCTGCAAGCATGATGGCTAAGTGTGATCCTAGGCATGGGAAATACATGGCCTGCTGCTTGATGTACCGAGGAGATGTTGTTCCAAAGGATGTCAATGCTGCTGTGGCCACAATCAAAACCAAAAGGACTGTTCAATTTGTTGACTGGTAAGAAAAAACTCCTTCATCTCATCTAAGGGAAACTGTTTCCGTAACTGAAAACAATTCTGGGCACTCTTTTCACTGATAATCTCGAAATTTTCCACTTTTCAGTTTTTGTTTTCTTGATGCTTTGATAGTATGGAGCATTAAACTGGCATCCTCCCATTGGTCGACCTGTACCATTCATCTGAAATGTGTTTTTTTCTTGTAATCCACAGGTGCCCAACTGGTTTCAAATGTGGTATCAACTATCAACCACCTACTGTCGTGCCTGGGGGTGATCTCGCCAAGGTTCAGCGTGCTGTTTGCATGATCAGCAACAACACAGCCGTGGCTGAGGTGTTCTCTCGCATCGACCACAAATTCGATCTCATGTACTCCAAGAGGGCATTTGTTCACTGGTATGTTGGTGAAGGCATGGAAGAAGGGGAATTCTCAGAAGCTCGGGAAGATTTGGCCGCCCTTGAGAAGGATTACGAGGAAGTCGGTGCCGAAGGTGTAGACGATGAAGAAGACGATGAAGATTACGAATAAGTTATCGCCACCCATCAATCGAGAAGCGTTGTGAGAGGGTTTGGCCACCCACCCTCCCCTTCTTGTTTTGCAGCTTTGTGATTTGCGGCACCACTATCCTTCAGTAAAACATTTCTTATTAAATATGCTTTTATGGTTTCGAGTTTGACATTTCAGGATGAAATTAATTATTCGCCATTTCGGTGTTTTCCATGCAGCCTCTCTGCGTGCTCTTCTCTTTCATGGTTTCTTTCTCTGCTTTTATGCTATTGTTTTTGTTATATTTTTTTGTTTAAAATTCCATCCATGACAATGAGAATTGAATTTAATAATTTTATTTATATTTATTTTCTATAGTGCTATAAGGCCCAGGCAATAAATCTACTACGTTAACCCGAGGAGATGATCTAATATATCAGTATTAAATATTTTAACAAAGGATGTTTTTTTAATTAAAAAAATTGATCTAATCGACAGCATAGCTGGGGCCCATCATCGATGAATGAATCTAATTCATAGGGCACATGACATCAAATCATGGCTGCTGCCCATGTAATGTATATCTTTCATCAATTTTTATTTTGAGAGAGTTAACTAGGACAGAACAATTGACAGAGTGCAGGGAGATCCCAGAGAGCCTCACTTGACTCATGAGCATTCTCCGAGTGCTCTTTCACTCCATTCATGACATAAAATGATGCCGGTACCTGCCTTTCGGCGTTCATGCGTTCGAATTCGGCTGATTCTACGCTGGATGATGCAACAGACAGCAGACCAACATTCTTTGGCAGCTCCATTCCTTGTTGAATATATGGGATAGGAGGACCCAACCCAGATGGGAACGAGCACGAGGGATGGAACTGGGACGTGACCGGCTCGAGCCCTCCAGTGCAGCAGCCACTCAAGTCTGGTCTATATGCATTATCAAACATCTGGTTCTCTTGTATGATGCCATTCAAATAACCAGCAAGGCTAGCAATAGAGGATGGAAAGCTATCAACATTGGTATTATGAGGTAGAAAACTGCCCATGCTACTATTGAAACTGCTCGTGGTGGTGCTACCTATAGTGCTGGCTGTAGTAGTAGATTTTGTGGAGGAAGTTGTGGAAGGGTTTTGTTTCAAGCTCCTTTTGTGATTGAGGAGGTTTCTGATTTTCGCAGAAATAGGAGAGTCGGAAGAAACATGAGTGTTGAAGTTGGTCCGGGTGTTCGAACCTCGAAGAAGACAGGCAGCTTCATCATAAGCTCGAGCAGCTTCTTCAGCTGTCTCAAAGGTCCCGAGCCACATTCTGATCTTCTGAGTGGTGTCTTTGATCTCTGCAATCCATTTCCCAGAAGGTCTTTGTCTAACTCCAACAAACTTGTGCTTGGAGCTGTTGCTCGAGCATCTCTCCTTGAATCTGCTTGGTTTGCTGGGCGAGACTCCTCTAGGCTGCTTTTGGAGCGGGTGAAATTCCATCCAGCAGATGTTTTGAAGTAGGAGAGAGGAGAGGGGGTGATCTATATAGGGATAGCAAGTGGCTTCCAAGTTGTTTCCTCTTAGTGGGGGTCTCGTCTTTCTTTCTTGTCAGCATTTTCCTTCGAATAGGTTCAGATAGATTTGAGCACGGCTGATGTATCAGAGTTGAAGCAAAGACCCGGCCATTTTTAAAACTACATGCAAGCCATATCTAGAAGACAGGAACTGGAAAACAAGTGGTCAAAGCGGTTTTTCTAATTGGTTCAAGGTGGAAGTTGCTGTCCTCCCTAGAGACAAAGCAAGGATCGTGCAAGGCACCAAGGGAAGACGACAAGAGTAAGGTCGGGGGCCTTCCATTGAGAAAAAAAGTATAATGAAAACTTGAAATCCGTTCACAGCAATCCTCCAGCACACGAGGGTCTATCGACTGCAGGTGGTAGGTTGCCAGGAATCAAAAGTATAGAGGATTTATTTATATCAACCGTGTATCGGGATCAAAATTGCAGTTATAATGAAAGAATAACCATTTCAGTGCATACATACATACATGATCACAATCAAGATGCTTGTATTGAACCCAAAAACAGTAACACAATGGGGACAAAACTGCGACAAGAATTGCTTCACTGACAACCCTCAAAACTTCAAACGCCAACCCAGAAAACAAAAAAAAGGACAAACGATACCTACACTTCCTTTTTTTTTCCTTTTCCTCCGCCACTCAATCTGGAGCACATAAATAACACTTATAAGTGATATACACATTCTACAAAAAGGATTCATTTTCAATGCTAATAGCGCACTTTCACAATCAGTCACGCACTGGACGCCAGGTGGTTGCAGAACGCCTTGCCGAAAGGAAATGATGGGAAACCTCTCGTCGAAAGAATGGGTAATAATAATATATATATATTTTTTAACAACAAACTGGAGATTGCATCTTCATCAAAGTCAGTTGGATGCGTGCGTGCTCCCACTGCAATTTTGATTATGACGAGAGGATGGATTGCAATGTCATCTGTTGTTGTGGATGCAGCACCGACAAGGTTGAGGCCCAGGTAGCTGGTGGTAAGGTTTGTTGAAGGTGTCTCAGAAGATTAGCCATTCGGCCTAGAGTTTTATCAGTTGCTAGATCCTTGCCACATAGAACCTATAGGATAGGTCACATTCCCTCGGTGAGAAAAACAAATTGCAAACATAACCCACATATAACATGCAAGAATATTTGATAATTTCCATCATTGCTCTTATCTAATGACTATAAAAAAAATCCTTTTAAAACAACATGGAAATTATAAACCAGACCTCATGTATGTTTTCAGAGTTTGCATGTTTGGTGAAGGGAATTGGCATAAAGTATCGAGTCAAATGGGAAAATTGATTGCTAATTACCATATAGTAAAACTAATGACTATATAGGAAGCCCAGAGTTGAGACAAGGTAAATATCTTCATGCATATATTTATCCTTGCATTAAAGTAGGAGGCCATTAGGCCAAATTTGCCAAAACTCTGCACTTAATGAAGGATAGCAGTTCCCAAGTCAAGTTGGAAACAAAATCCCAGGGGCATTCATGCATAAAAAAACTTGACTTTTGAATCAGATTGACCAGATATCATGAAATCAACACTTTTTGAGAAACCACAATGAGATCAAAACAAAAATTTAGAAATTTATCCCAGCGGTACATTAGCAAGGTAGAGGCGTTAAATCAGAAACTAACCTCAGCAAATACCGAAACAATCTTAGGAAGATACTGATTGTTGGGTCCCAAAAGTTCTCTATCTGACCTGTAGATGGATGGTAAGGAGTTCATTCTTAATGGTTGGCGATCGGTAAAAGCATACCAAAGTACCAAAACCAAAACCAAAAACTGCAGGAGATAGAGATAGTCATTACCTCTCCACCATTAAACAAAGTTGTTCATGAACAGCCTTTGCTTCAATTAAGTCTCCTGTTATTGGCAAACAGTTTAACCATGCAGGAACAACCTGCCAAACATGACACGAGTCATTCAAGAAGAATGCTGGCAGAAATACCAAACTCAAATGCAAATCACCTATTGGAAAACCTCTACATTGATATTTAATAATCCAATTGAATGAGCCCCTTATCTACACGATGCAGCCATAAAGGTTTCAGTGATCTTTGTTGCAAAAAAATCAATTCACTTGTAGGACTAACCTTCACTTTCTACTAGAAACAGACAGCATTCTCAGAAGCTCATCACATGAGGACGATGGACAGGGATATGCCTAGGCAATGCACTATGCTTAATGACAAGACAGATGATTGCATACCTGAGCTGAATCTATACTGTCACGATGAAACTGGCAAATTTTCCCTAAAGCTGAAACAGCATTATCATATGCCATGACATTGTCTGGTTGCTTAGCAGTAGGATGTTGTATTACAATATTAAGTCTTGATAGGGCCTCTGGAGAAAACAACTAGCAAATGTCAATTGCATGAAATACAAAAGAAAATCAATGCATTTACTCCTGCTAAAGTAATAAAAAACTGAATCCTTAAGAATACAGAAAATTACCTCCAACTAGATGTTTAAACACAGAGCCACCAAATTCTGCACAAACACCAAGCCCGTATACAGCTGCCTGAAAAGAGCCACAAATGGATGAGAATATAGCCAATCCAAAGCAACTACAAGATCATAGTTAGGGCAGACCTGCCGAACATCCGGGTTTTCATCAGTGCAGGCCTCCAGTAAGAAAGGAAGGTAAGTATCATAATATCTGTCCATTCACATTAAAACAGTTGCATCAAAAAATATAAAAATCTAGATGATGATAACCAGTCTGTAAGAGCGTGCGTGTTCTAGAAGCTTACTTAAGAGCTGCCTCGCGACATTGCTCCGCAACATCATCAAAAATGCAAATTGCAATCCTTCTCTCTTCGGTAGTCTTATCCTTTCCCTACATTCACTAAACATATCAGCCTAAAAACTCAAGAATTAAACTAGCAGAACTATTCAAAGCATTGTTGTTAGTCAGTTGCTTAAGGTGTAAGTTTTAGTTCATACAGCTGCACACCAGGAGAAAGCAATCAATTTAGAATTTATGCCTCTGTGAAATAGAAATTTCAATGTCAGAAGCACAGGTTTGAACAAGAGCATCACACCTTTCATCAAGCATTGCAGGTTGTGTTAATCAGTACCAATTGGCTATAGAAACATAAACATTCAGTGTTTTGCACCTTGAAATACAACCAAGTTTCAAGTCAAATTATTAGAGCCTTTTCAACCCTATTATCATCCATTAAACAGCTACAGTATGAAAGAACATAATCTTCAACATTCCAATTCTTATATTGAACAAAGAACATGATATACATAATATTTAGCCTTACCATATTTTCTAAATGAAGTTGTTGTCAAGAAATATATAAACCAACTAATTTGTTCCCTCACAAGCCACAACCATGCATAAGAGCATTTAAACAAGATGGAAGGAACTACAAAGAGAGCAGCTTATATAAAGTAACACAAACAAAGAACCAAAAGTGATAAAAGTCATATCATCAACCATTTGGATGATTGAAACAGAAGTAAAATATCAATAAAACCTTTATATTACACACAGATGAGAAAGTAAACACTCTGATTAGACTCCAAAAATCCAGCATCAGGAGCTACTAGCACATAAAGGCCGTGAAGAAAATATAATAGCAAATATCAGATACCCAAAGGCAAGCGAAGTTGATCATGGAAGAAGACTTACCCACATGGGTGTTAGATAGGATGATAGCTCATCAAACAAAGGCAAGAAAGAAGCTTTGAATGTTTTGATCAGAGTTCCCAAGATTTCACCAACCTGGAAATCAAAAGTTATCCAAATAAGGAAAATAAACTTTGGGATTATAGAGGAAAATCAGTTGACTTTACAGTGATGTATACTGACTTGATCAAAAACCTCCTCCTCCTGCTCATTTTCCTCCTTGATCAACTCACCCTCCTCTGCATCAAAGTCTTCAGCTTTGGCTCTCTCTGCTCTCTCTCTCTTTCGACTTGAGCTGGCAGTGATGACCAGTTTTATCTCATCCACAACAGATCTCACTTGGCTCTCATCAACAAGCACTCCAGATATCTGGAAGAAGAAGCATTAGATTGAAAAATATATTCAGGTATTTCACATGGATTGCAGCAGAGAGGGACAAGACTAGATTATGAGAAAACAATTTTCCCTTCACAAGAATCAAATGATTTTACATGACAGATTTCTTCGCAAAAAACAAAACCATTGATCATTCTATTAAGATGCCACACCCATGCAGAAGAATTATGATTTTTATCCGGAATTTGATGCAGGATGACCAGATGAGTTACAAGCTGTGACCCAGTGGAAAAGCAAAGAAAGTCACATTAAAAAAGTCAATAATGATTGCAACAAACCTGTAAGCATTCATTCAAGGCATCCAACATGCTTGCACAGATCTCAGTATCAGGTTCCTGCAATCAATTTATGGAGTCAAGAATTTCATCACTTTAAATAGAGATAATTATAAATGTACAGATATACAGACACGACAAATGAAAAGAGAAACAGGTGACCTTGTGCAGTGCTTCAACCAGGGCTGGAATAATATAGTCAGACAGCTGCTTTACATAAGACTCGTTGCGACCCTGAGCAAGCCCTTTCTCGACAGCTAATTTTGCAGAATGCAGAAGTTCTGGCATGGCTGGCGAAGAAAGACAGATTGCAGTGAGCATTACTGACACCGGGAACAAAAGGAAAAGAAATGTGCATCATCAATACAATACCTGAAACAGCTGCTTTCCTAACCTCTTCATGAAAATAAAATTTAAGAAGAGGAACCAGGGTTGGGGCCACCTGCATGTAGAACCGCGTTGTATTAGTGTCATGGCACTTGAAAGTTGTAATAAGTAAATAATAGAACAATTGATAATATGTTGCACCAACAAACCTGATCAATCCATGGAAAGAATCCTTCCTTCAGCTCATCAGCATAGCAACATAACATGTTACAAGCAGTCGCTTTTTCTTCCAGAACACTAGTCTTGATCCCAATTCTTTTGTCACCAAGGGTGATAGTCTCCATGCTATGACAGAAACAAATTTTTAGAAAGACACGAACACTACAGCATGTGTGCGAGTGTCTAAATGCATGTGATCACGAGTGAAAGCACAAAATTAACATTCATATGAATTTGGCAATTGCTGTGTTTGAAGTGCATCTTTCACTATTGATCTAAGCAATTGGGCAAAGTTCCACCAATAAATTCATATATAAAACCAAGTTCAAGGAAAAATTTTACACCTTTCATCATCCGAATCATCAATGTCATTATCTGAATCTGCAGATGTAATGGTTACATCAGGCTTGAGTTGAGCAGACTGAAGCAGGGGTGGCATGACAACACTCATGTATGGAAGAAAATCCTGTCCCAGACACTTGCAAAGTCTAGCCCATGCCTAAAAAGAGTAAAGTAAAGATCATGAGACAACAAAGTTCACAAGAAGATGAAATTTAAGATATTTTCTGAACATGTTTTTTTATCGAAGTATACTTGTAGCATGTAACTTGTTGTTGGATCATCTGACTCCATCTGAGATACTTGCAATGACATAAGTACATCCATAACCTGGAAAAAACATAAATATAGAAAGAGACTAAAATATAAGAACGAGGCCCAAATATGGGTGGAAACTTTAGCATACAGTGGTGACAAAACGGGTGATAAAATAAACCAGGAGCAAACCATTGACACATGCTCCCCTATCCCATGGTCGAATGTAAGTTACTCCATGAAAGACTGGAATTCATCCGAGGGCACTTCCAGGTTCCCAAGAAAAGGAAGAATTA
Organism: Salix exigua; assembly: GCA_032356905.1. Taxonomy (NCBI): domain Eukaryota; kingdom Viridiplantae; phylum Streptophyta; class Magnoliopsida; order Malpighiales; family Salicaceae; genus Salix; species Salix exigua. Next base: position 16,777,554 of record CM063597.1, read on the forward strand.
TATGCATGGAAATAAACCTACCTGCTTTGCATCATCCCTAAACTTCTCTTTCCCCACTGCCATCCCAACTAGACTGATGCACTCCATAGATTTGGCACGAAGCATGCGGTTAGCTTTGTCATTTGCATTCACCAAGATAGTCTTCAAGTAAGGCATGACTGCATCATAGTATTTTTGGAAGTGCTCCTATAAAACCAGAGACTATTAGACCAAATCTTCCATTGTGTGAATGAAACTAAGAATCCATGCAGATAAAATACATTACCTGAGAGGAATCAGCAACTGATGCCAAAGCAGTCAATGCTCCCTCTTGCACCATTTGTTTTCCATTCTGCACATATATGGAATATAAAGACATAAGAAATTGTGTTTTTGCAAAAAAAAAAAAAGAAGGTGAATTTGCATAAATTATTTGAAATTTTATTTTCTATTCTTTCATGAATATACCTGTAGAAGAACAAGCAATTTGCTCACTACTCCATCTAAGTACGGTGTTAAAATTTCTGGAGTACAATTCTCACTGAAGTTAAGCACGGCCGAAGCAGCATGTGCCTGTCAGAAAAGAATATGACCACTAATAAGTTGCTGTAAAGAACAGCAGCATAATCTTTGACTGTGTTCTGCCATATAAAATGTTAAGATACAGGAAATTGAACAACATCTTAAAACGGGAAAAGAAAAGGAAGAGCATGCTATAACACCAGCCAAGTACACATTGTTATTGTCAACTCACTTTGTGCACATGACAAATTTACTGACATGACAATATGTGTTCCTGATTTCAATCCCCCTGAACTTTAAAAGAGTGAAAGAAATTTTTTTGACAAACTCATCAGATTCGGGAGAAATGTTTTGCGTGGCTAACATTTTTAAGAATGAAATGAAGAAAACACAAAGCTGTGCATGCACACAGTACACAGAGCTTAAATTGACCATAGGTTCATCATCAAAAGCTATTTGTAAGTATAATTGATAATTACTGTTGCTCGGGCTGAAAGGACCTTGCAACAGTAGATATTGTAACAAAGAATGGACTTTAATGAAATCATTTTAAGCATATCTATTCTAGCCAAGATCCTGCACATGAAATTTAGAATTACAAACATGAAAAGACACAAAGCAATGAGACCATAGCTGACCTGAACACGAGGATTCTGAAAATCATCCATGGCAGCTGCTAGTGCGGGCAAAACTCTCTGATGGTATTGATTTTGCAAATCTGGACCCAAATCCGTGGACAGCTGCCCAATTGCATTAATAGCTGCCCATCTCACACGGGGATGGGGGTCATAAAACGAATTTAGGACCATTGTAACTACTTGTTCCAGGGTTTTTAGCATTACCTACACCAACAAAACAAAAATAAGAAAATAACACCAGGAGATCCATTTTTTTATCTAAGAAAAAAAAAACTACACGTGCTTATAGTACAAACTAAAAACCCAATATCATACAGCTTCAAATTTCCCACAACAAATAATCAGAGTGTTAAGTGATGTTAGGTAAATGGTTCTTACCAGCAACATTCAATGCACTAAACACAAGGAGCAAATGCATGCAAGTAATAGTACTGAATAGCATAACGAAACTTAAATAACTGACCATTGGCAATATGACTATACATCACTGAAAAAAAATAAAAAAAATTGATAACATTTGCAGAAGCAATGAATTCCAAGCTTCCAACATGACAAAACCAAATGTACAAACTCATTAGATAACATTAATTTTTGAATATATATATATAAAGTGATGGACTACTACATAGCTACTCATAACTCGTATAGAAAGAAGCAAAATTCAAATGTGTATACATGAAGTAAAAAATTAACAGCATGACATTAAACATTAATCACAAGTCACAGACAAGAGAACATAGTCAGCAGCAATTGTATGTACCTTAGAGCACCCTTCAGCAATCTGAGCCAATGCAATAAGAGCAGCATGATGTTTCTGCCACTCGGGAGCAGCCAAATACGCAGGCAATTGTTCCGAAGCAACAGGAACAATAGTATTCCCACCCAACGAAATGGCCAGCCTATCCAAACACTCTTGCCCCACACTATAATTACTTGTTTCCCCCGCATCTTCATCCTCATTCTCCGCACTATGCCATGCCGGGTCATCCTCAATATCCAACAACATCGTCATCAATATCCCAAACAATCTACTAATAAACTGCGGCAACTTCCTCATCATCCCCGGTGCCCTCTCCCTGGCTTCCGCCAATGTAATCACAAACTCGATAGCCAAATGCCTAGTTCCTTCCTCCAGACTCTCCGCCTCCGCAATTTGCAACATTGACCCCACAACATCCACCAACTGCCTCCTCAAAAACCTGGGTTCCGTCCCCGCCAACTCAATCAACAACTCCAACGCCTCCTGAGCAGTCGCCTCATTCCCATTATTTAAAGCCTCCGTTAAAGTCCTTATCATCGACGGCAATAAATCCTGAAACCGATCCCTGTCGGACGAATTATCCAAACACTGAATAAAATTAATGACAGCATTCAAGGCCGCGATTTTGACATCGAAATTCGTGCTCGACCCCAAACGCTGCAGAAAAACCCCGTGCAACTCCTTGATAAAGGGAACCAAACTCTCTCCGATGTACTGAGACAGCTGCGCGAAGATCAAAAACGCAGATTCCTGCAACTTGTCGGAATCTGACGTGACACACTGAAACATAAACGGCAAAAGCTCGGGCCAGCCATTATCGGGCAGAATCCCGGAAGCAAGCTCGGAGACGGTGTCGCACAACTTCTTGGTATTCGACTTAACCGACTCTTGCTGGAGACAGGCTAGGAGGATCGATTTGAGAGAGGACTGGGTTTGGGGGAAGAGGCGCGGCCAGAGGTACGAGTCATCGCGAGTGAGGAGTTTACGGAGGAGGACAGCGGACATAGCACGAGCGTCGAGGTGAGGAGAAAACTGCAGGAGGTGAGCGAGTTTCAGGCAGAGCGAGTTGGGATCGTGTTGTTTGGCGAGGTTGAAGACGAGCTCCGCTTGAGAACGAGTTTCGTTGGACGATGACATGAGCGAGGAGATGAGCGTTTCGAATTGCGAGGGATCGCCCCCAAGGACGGCTGCGAGCTGCGCTTGCTGGAGTTGAGTTGACTCGTCCATGGTGGTCGAACACTCGATTTTCGCTGTTCGTGGCGGCTAGGTTTTTGTTGAGGGTTTAGGGATTAAAGAGGGAGTGACGGGGCTGGTTTGTTTTTTTTTTTTGTTTTTTGAGGGGGAGGGGGTGCTCTCTCTATTAGTATTATGGGTATGGGTATATGCCTGGGGGAGGGGAAAGTCTAGGGCAGAGTAGGAGAGAGTGGTGGGAAGGGGATTCGCTGGAATTTGTGTGTAATTGATCAACGGCCTGCCCCACTCTCTTTTTTTTTTTTATCCTCTCTGTGTGGGATTAGATTTTGGAGGGAAAGAGGAGGTGGTCATCGAAATTTATTCATAAAAAAAAGAAAGAGAGCTTTGTTATTTGCTCTGCTGGTTTCGATTATTATTATTATTATTATTATTATTTATTAGATAAGGCTCCACTCGTGATGATCGTGTTATTTAGGAGCAAAGTATGAATAAATAAAAGTGGGGGGGTCGAATCTCAATTATTTGTGTGGAGAGTTGTGGTTTATTAATTAATGTTAATGATAATAGGAGATCCGTCCACTCTGCGCTCCTTCTTCTTTCTTGAAAGGGATGAAGTGGCCCCGCCATGGATCTCAGATCATCATCATCGCGCAACTCTGATTCACAGCTCCACATGGGCTACCTCTTCTTTACCGGTTTTTATTTATTGTTATTTGTCTTTTTGAAATGATATATATTTTTCTTCAACATTTTTATCTGTCAATCTTTTTTTATTTTGTTAATAAACTTTTTAAAAACAAAATATCATTAAGTGTCAATGTTTCACCTCGTAACAACAAGTTGTCTAATTTTTATTATTTTTTAAAAATTAATTATTTTTCACATCAAAATATTAATTTAAAGAAAAATCAAAATATGAAAAAGTTTTTCAAAATTCAACTGAACATATATACATGCGATGATATCCTTCGACATCGATGCAGGAAGAATACCCGGAGTCGATTGAAAAATCTCCATTAGCGATTGTGGATAGCGAACTGTCCATTTCCCGCTTCTTTTGCCTCTGCATTTCCGTTTTCTCTGGCTTCTGCATTTCGTCAAGGCCAACTCCAGGTCCGGTGAAGCATACAAGGGGCGGAGGAAAGGTCTTCACCAGTTCACACTCACAGTAGTGGGGAAATCAGAGATGGGTTTATAGACTAGACTCGCAGTAGCATTGACCCCACAACATCGATCGATTGCAAGAAATCATTAACTTTCTGTTATGGGTGGGAATCAGATCTACCAGGTAACTTTGAATAGTAATTTTATTCATTCATAGTTTTCAGTGGGTGTATAGAAAGTAAATGAGTGAGTTTTTAATTATGAACAATATTTTTCTCCCATACCTTTTGGAATCTATTCTTTTCTCTCTCTTCCATGACCCGATTCCTGTTTCAGTCAAATCTGGAGGAGACATGTATACATGCGTGAAGATGATTTTCCCAGCCGCCGTTTCCAGAATGCTTTCTTCTTCTCTTCTCTTCTCGGTCTCCATGGATAAGCCAAACTGGAAAAGTTCGTTCATGTCCTTCGCCCAATGGGGATAAGCCATGTGTATTTCCTTGCCGCCTAGAAATCCAGCAATGGAGGTGGGCTCAGCGCAACACGTTTGCTACAAACAAAAGCAGCTTAACATGAAGAGAGTTTTTGTCAGCAGACTCTCTCGTCTCGCTCCTAAAGATGAGTGGCTGATGAGTGGACCGGCTGTACATACGGGTGATGAGTGGTGGACTTGGAACTACTTGTACGTACAAAGCTAGGGGCTTCTGTGTAAATTGAAAAAGGCATCTCTCCTTTTACTGTTTCGTTTCTTGTCTCCTTGTCGATCCAATTAAGGAATGAAACCCCCTCGGGGGGGGCTGGCTGGCTAATGCTGCTGCTAATTGATTCGTCAAAGAATGGAGCGAGGTTTAGGGCTTTATTTATTATAACATTGACAGTTGGAATTTCTACCATTTATTTTTGTTAAATCTACAGGAATTAAACATTCTAAAATACTGACTATTATATATTTTTATTCCCTTTTCTCTTCTTCAATTGTATTAAAAATAAACGACGAGCTCCCGAATGTTTCGCAATTCAATCTCAATATATGTCAGCATTATAAATCTCCAATATTATTGCTCATATATTAATATAATAAACGTATAATTAAATACAAGCAAGTGAAAATCAATCCACTGTTAATCAGAAAGATATAAGAATCAAATCACTTGATCATGATGATGAATATACATATAAATAGATACAAGCCACACATATAAATATATCAATTTAAAAACATTAATTCATTTATATATATATCATGTGTGTATACAACAGGGAGAGTGACGGTAAATCATTTCCCTCCGGTCCCTCTCCCGGATAACCCCGGCAGACCATATATATATAACAGTACTGTCTGATCAATATCTAAAAAAGAAACAGTATATAAATAGATAGATAACATACAAAAGAGAATAGCGCTCCCATTAATTTCCTTATCCGTCTCCTCCTTTCTATCAATCCTCGAATTAATCTCTTCACATCACTACACACAGCACATCCACACACGAACACATACGCACCATCCAAGCTAGCTGGCTAGCTAGCTTGATTCCTGTCCATATAGAAGAACCAAAGAGAATAAAAGAAGGACGTCGGTCGGTATTTAAAGTTTACTTCAATCGACAGTGAGCACTTCATTTCAAGGTATTCTACTTTTCAAGATGAGAAAGCCAACTTCATCTACAGCGCCAGCAGGAGCAGCGCCTGCAAAGTCGACTCCGTGCTGCGTCAAGGTAGGGTTAAAGAGAGGACCATGGACACCGGAAGAAGATGAACTACTAGCTAATTATATAAAGAAAGAAGGTGAAGGTCGGTGGCGAACTTTACCCAAGAAAGCCGGTCTTCTCCGCTGTGGAAAAAGCTGCCGTCTCCGCTGGATGAACTACCTCCGCCCCTCTGTTAAACGTGGCCAGATCGCCCCTGATGAAGAAGATCTCATTCTCCGCCTCCATCGCCTCCTAGGCAATAGGTACGTACCCACACAGATTCACTCTGAAAAATATAATAAAATCCGATCGTGTTCTTTCAATACACATTCTTTTTCTGGGTTTCTTCTAAATTCTTTGTTTCTGAGATGGGTCTCGATCTCTCTCTGTCATTTTGGTTCAGTTAATCAGTATATATAGTTGGCCAGTTTAGGTATTCACTGTAAATACGAAGTAGCTTTTGCTTTCATTAGGGTTAGGTTTATTAACATCCTAGCTAGCTTTAATTTGATCTATGTATGTACAGTTTATCTCTTCATCAACTGATCTGTATAGATCTCTCTCTCTCTCTCTCTATATATATATATATATATATATCAAATATATATGAATCTTGGTTGTTCAAAATGAATTTGAATCTTGTATCATCATCTAGGGTTTAAATTAATTGCTACTTTTTTGTTTGAAGATTTCTAATAATTCAGCTCGAATAAAGTAAATTCTAATGACTTTATTTTGAAAGAAAATTGAGCTAGATCTTAGCCCACTCATGCTGATTTGATCAATGATCAATTGTTTTCTTCAGGTGGTCATTGATAGCTGGGAGAATTCCAGGGCGTACAGATAATGAGATAAAAAATTACTGGAACACTCACCTGAGTAAGAAGTTGATAAGCCAAGGAATTGATCCAAGAACCCATAAGCCTCTCAACCCTCAATCTTCTGATCAACCCAAACCTTCGTCGTCGAAAGCGAACCACCTGCAGGAAAGCCTAAAAGAGCCTATCAAGACTGCTTCTTCAGGTTTGGAAGAAACTACCAGCGGCAGTGCTCATCCCATTATCAGCAACAAAGAGAACGAGTATTTTCAAAACAACAGTAATGCACACCTGGATGATGATCAGTATCACACAGACCATTTTATTGCAAGTCGTGGCTACACTAGTTTGCTGAATTATGATGGCGGCTCTTTTGGGATGGATCTGAGAGGTAATCAAAGGCTCGGTAATGGAGAAGCTGATGATATCAATTCTGGCACCGAAGATGTGTTTTCCTTCCTCAATTCACTCATTAATGAGGAGGCTTTCCAGCAACACCAGATCTTTAACGAGCCTAATGTGAACAGTGCACCAGCCAGTTCAGATCCTTTGTTTCCAATTGCTTCCACGACATTTGGACTCACTACTACTGTCTGGGAATCTACGCTCACGCCTTCTGCTCTCGATCAAAATGAGTCCAAATAGGATGGATGTTGAGTAGTCTATCATGGCATATATATATATAGCCATCCATGCTTTTATCAAGGCATGGAGTTACACTACTCGATCATAATCAGTTTACAAAAACACAAAGCTAGGATTTGGTTTGTTATTTTATGTATTCTACATATCTACTGGTATTGTTTTACTTCAGCATCCTATTTATCATTTGCTGCTGTGCTGTATTGGTGAGAACATAGATTATTTTTTCTTGTATCCAAAATATTATCCAAACAATGTATGAGATTATAGATTTGTGTGTATTTGGACGTGCGTGTGTTGTTTCATAATCGTGCATGGTCTTTAATTATGATTGCAAGTCAGCTTGTATCAATTTTATCTATATATTGATGACATACATAGCTAGTGATATAGAAAATGAGCTCAAAGTTGCTAGCAGTTCTTGTTCAAATTAATCAGAGAAAAAAATAGCTACATGGTTCAAGGACATATTTTCATCGATCGATCGTCTACACATGGATAGTGCTAATTTTAATTTGGATGTTTTGCATGATATTTGGAGGTTTTATATTGCATTCAACCCTCAATTCCTGATCTAGAAATCATTTATTGCTGGTAATAAACTGGTGATGCATGTCAAAATGCCATTAATTTTAGATGCTAGAAACTAATTAATTAAATTTATAATTAATGGGAAATTAATTAGGAATATATATCAATCACCCCAGTAGTTGATAACCCCTTTGTACGTATATAAATTAATGGAATTCCATGAGAAATCATAATGCCAAGAAAATTAAGAAAGCATGAAAATGAATTCCTTGTCTCCAATTTTCTAACAAAATGAACAAATTAAGGATGGAGATTGTAATCCGGGGGAAATTACGGTAAGAAGCACTAATTAAATGCATGCATGTGAAAATAACATGCACTCCCAATCTCTCAGAATTGTGCATGCAAGCTCCAGACGAGTTGATAAGATAGATAGTGATCATATTGTTTGACATAGATCCTCCTAATAACATGCACTCGAACTTCTCCTATATATATGGTGGGGTGGTTCTTCACTATATAAGACCGCACATATATAAGCAAATATTGTACATGAGTTGCTATCAGATGCTCAATGATAGTAATTAAAACGCAGCTGATTTCTCTTGAATATATATATATATATATGACGAGAGCATGAGGGATGACCTTTTGATGATCAGAGCAACACATACATGTATAGTGTTGCAATAACTAAGTTTTAACATGCACTTTAAATTGGTTCTTGAGGTCTGATGAATTTCAGCATTATATCTCTAATGGGTGATGAAATGTAAAAAAATGTATGTACTTGCAATTGAAGGAGTCATATGCTGCCAATTAAGAACATGAAGACCCCGGAAAGACAAGCAATCAATAATGATTTTCTTTTATCTGGGTCACAAGAAGACGATTGTCGATATGATGGAAAATACTTTAGAAAGAAGATAGCTTGCTAGAAATGATTCTTGAAATTCAGAATACCAATGAAATTTAATGTTAAATAATATGATCAGATACAGATACGTACGTGCTTTTGATGGCTAGCTAGCTAGTACTGTCATGTAAGATCCATCCATCGATCCACCCCCACTTATCGAAACCTGAGGAGAGAAAAGTATATAATTCGGAATGAATGATTTGAGGATCATGAATAGCATTGCTTTACAGCTCATGGAAGGAGAAGGCTCTAGCTAATTAACAGCTAGCTTCAGTCAGTTTGAGAGAAAATTAAATTAATCGCAGCATTCTACATCCATGCATATATGCAATGATCAAGCTTAATTTCTATCAAATATATACTGATGCCACGCACGCACGCACGCACAGACTCTATGTCTGAAATCTTCAAAAGTCAAATCCATGAGATGGCGGGCTTCCCATCGACCGATCAAATTGTATATATGTCTCTTATACTAGTATACACCCGGTCGCATGCAGTTAATTAATTTCCTATACGAAAGATGAGGCACGCTCGCTCGTATTCGACCTAATTAAATTTTTTAGTATAAATCACGCGGTGTCACAATACTAATTTAAATTAATTCATGTTCGTATTGGGTGGGTCTCAAAGAGGTGAAAGTGCTCTCCAAATAGTTGGCTCATACAAAAGAAGTGATTGAACCTGTCTTAAGGGACGAGAGTGTCTTCACCACTCACGCCAGTACTCTTAGGTTTCGACCTAATTAATTGCTATATATGTACATGCTCCTCTGATCATGCATGGCCTTCACGCTCCTAGACAGACATTCTATGCATGTTTTATGTATATCTCATTCAAATTCAATAGTTTAATATCACATACAAGTATTCAAAGCACTCCTCAATGTCTTATTTTTTCTTTCTCGTATAAAAACAACCTACGCAGCTCATTATTTGGTTAATTATAAGCCGAACATGGAAACACATCCTTAATTACACCATATATTAATTAAATGAAAACGAGTTTTCTTTAACATGCATGTGATGAGTGAGTGACGTTGATCTAATAAAAGATACATCGATCATCATGTTCTTCTGAGATGAATAAATAAACATCAAACGAAGCACTATCCTTCCTACGTACAGCTGGTATATACGCACGCACGCACGTAGCTAGGCATCGAAAACCACTTACCAGCTAGCTGAACAATGGATCGTGAGATTTGCACACGTGATCAGGCTGCATGCATCTTGCCTCCTTTTTTCTATATAACGTTCAAAGCCTCCTGAGAACATCAACAATTAACAAAGCACAGATCATTAATTAGATTTAATGTTTGTTTTTAATCATTTTTCTATGATAATCAGCTGGTAAAAAAAGAGAGGGAACCAACGGTCAAATGTCAAATGTATCGAACACAGAGAGGTTTTGTAAGTCTAGGCAATTGATAATTCAGGAAATTTTGTTTTCCCCAAGGAGAGTGCATAAAAGCAGGCGACGCGCGGGGGGTTCGACCTGAACCCTCCTGTAAACTTTCTTCTGTCATTGGACCCATAATCTGCAGTCTACTTTGTCCTTTTGACTGCATGGGCTTGACTGCGGGCCTACTTGAATCCAGCCCAAACTGAACTCAAGTTTTTGTTTCCAAAATCTAAGTGAAGTCAACTAGCTCAAGTTATGGATCAAAGTGTTTTTGAACTCTTTTTTAAAAAAATTGTTTTTGACGATAACATATCATCAAAATAATCTAAAATCACTAATTTTTTTAATTTAATTAAAAGATAAAATAAAAATTCATATTTTTTCAAACACGATTTTCAAATGCTCTCCCTAACACCCCATAAATGTATGTTTGGAAGCGTGGTAAAAATTGTTTTTAAATGATATTTTTTTTAAAATATCAACAAATAAAAATAATTTAAAACCTTTAAAAAATTCAATTTAAAATAATAAATAATAAATTTTTGAAAAATATTTTTGAAACATGATGAGAAATAGTCACCAAGTCTTCAGGCCTGTGTTGGGAGGGTTGTTGCTGTAGTTTCTCAAAGTATTTTTCAGTGTCAAAATATATCAAAATAATCTAATAAAATAAAAATATATCTATTTAAATTTTTAAAAACAGCAGTTGAAGGTCTTCCAACGGGCACTTCACCAAACAAAGAAACGCTACCTTGATCTGGGTGCAATAAATAAATAAATGAAGAGTCAATAGTCGTGGAGTGGTAACAATAACATTAAACGAGTGATGGTTATCGGAGACAGATTCTCGCGACAAGTCCGTTAAATGTTTCATTAAACCAACAATCATATACAGCAAGACTTGTAATTTTATTTTTATTTTTAATAAAACCACTTTCGACCCGGTGATTACTTGTTAGGAAAAGAGATCTGATTTTAATGCTCACCATGATGAATAAAAATAAATAAATAAATAAATAAATTCAGCAGCTATGGTAACAGCAAGTGACTCACTCATTTGGATCATGAATGACTCGTATAAAAATATATATATATTTTTTAAACTTCATTTATGTTTTAATTAGATGATTAATCAAGTTAACTCTCATTTAATATAAAAGTATCCGACCCTCAACTCTAGCTACCAGTCTTCTATCATACACAGTATCCGATTGGTAGCTGGTTGACCTGATGCTCGCAAATGAGCCAAGGCAGGCCATGGTGCGAGTTCGTTGACCATCTATTTTCCTAGTATTTCTCGTCATTTATGTACACCTCCATAATAAATGTTCCAACTTTTCCAAAAGTTAACCCACCCACAAAAGCTAAGCTGTAAAATTGATAAAACAAAACTAAAACCATGGAGTTGAATTTGTTTTTCTATAAACTCCCTGCTCGGCCGGCTAAATTATTCACGACATGCATGATTCATCTATCCAGGAAGCTCGATCACCCCCGTAGTTGATGCATTTCTAAACTATCCTAGACAAATACTAGCAGTACTGTAAATCTGGATACCCTCCCTACTTGTATCTTGACATCAATATTACCAGATCCTAAATGGAGGGCTGCCATGCCATGCCATTCTTCACCTCTCCCATCTGGTATACATTGGATTCTCAAGTGAAAATTAATTTCAAGTCTCAACTACCTATTCGCACATATATTTTGGCATAATCAAACGATTCTGTGTTTTCAATAGCTTCCTTCATTCAGTGAAAGAAAGTTGATCAAGCCTCGATGATTTCTCAGTGTGCGGCGTTATTGAGGAAGACATTAAACAGAAAGAAACGACTCAGAATCCATTAAGCCATGAAAGGATGTTTCGCAGCGGGGGTGGTTTGTGTATTTTTTTATTTATTTTCCAAACTGATCAAAATGCGTTAATGCTTGACGATCCATTGGACTCCTCCAACCTAACCTTCTTGACCTTGATGCTTAGAAATGTCTGAGCTTAATCTAGATCGTTTTTTCTGTTCTTCAGTTGCTTAATCAGAGAAATGCTTTTTTCTTGCATGATCAGAAGTTGATGGTTCAACAAAATCAAGAGACATAAAATGCTAGCATGTTCAAGTTCTGTCCCTGGCTTAACCAAGAGTGCTTTAACACGGGAAACAAAGCTGTTTCTTATCAGGAAAAAAAAAAAAAAAAACAGCAGGGCTACACAAACGTATGGAAGCTCTTACGTTAATTAAGAAGCAGGTCGTTCATGAAACAACAGCCATGGCAATCAACAGCTAGCCAAGATATATAATTACTTGTTAACTACTGGAAAAAAGCATGAAAAAAAGAGAGCAGGAATGGAGCAAGAACCAAAAATAATGACGAGGAGAGAGGGAGGAAGGACTTACCGCCGGGATTTGTACCGCGACAAATGGACCATTTTAAAAAGCCAGGGGCATATTTGAACCTTTTTGCGTTCTGGTGCGGGATGGAGGGGTGATGATGAAAATCTTTTTTGGGAGAAAGAAAAGGTGGAGATCAGTTGTGGCGATGTTCATGTAAGAAAGTAGCAGAGTCTTGTTTTCAAAACCAAGTCATCGATCCCTCTCTGTTTTATACGAAGGGCGGACCTAACAAAAGGTTTCATGGTGCCAACGAGCCAGGCAAAGTGGCATGTGTTTGGATGAATTTGACCAGTAGATTTGCTAGCAGAGCAGGTAACGGCCATTAAGGACTGACCAAACGTTCTTACGAGGAAGGGTCAGATTTTGTTAGACGAACCAACCTTTCCTTGCCCACCACTATGCATTCTCCAATGCGTATCATCAGGCATCAGCCTAAGGGTCAATGGAATTGAGCTCCATTAATGCCATTTCTTTTCTCTTTTTTTTTTTTTTTTAACAAGAGAAAAAACACATGGGAAATCCAAACGGAGGAGCAAGTGGGAGCCACAACTTGCCACCTAAGCACAACGGGATGCTTGGCTACGTGGACAGAGACCAAGCATGAATCATGAAACGGCTTCCACCACTCGAATCTCTAGCAAGTCTTTCTTGTCTGAAATCTCTCGGCCCTTTTCTTCTCACTATCTCTCTGAACTTTGTCTCTCCCATCTTCATCAGGCAAATGGCAAGCACCACTTCTCTAACGCTTCCCTCAACAAAACTAGAATTCCCATTTCTATCCCCACAAAGAAAAAACTGTAGCAGGAGGTTAAGCACTCCGACTATAGTGTCATCACCAGCCCCCCGGCCTCTCCCTTCTACCAATAAAATCCACTTTCACAGTAACTCCAGCAGTGCTTCTCCTTCAATTCCGAAACTTTCTGGTCTTCAGTCAAATGGGTTTTTTGCACGTTCCTCTTCAAGTGATTATTCAGTCAATAACAGTCAAATTGATGTAGAGAATAGCAGTTCATCAAATGACGGAGCCAGTGAAACTCAAGCACAAAGCAGGTTTGGTCATTGATTCAAATTCTTGTGCTTTATTATCCTTACTGTATGAAATGGAAGATATGATCTGTTTAATTCATCAAGAGATTGATTATGTTGCTTTATGCAGTAAATTGAATTATTTGAGTGATTAGGAAGCTGTATTATATATTCTTTTTGTTTATTTTGAATAGTTAAATTGGTTCTGAGCATTTCTCTATTTACATATATAAAGATATATTTATTTCTGCTTAAATATCTTTTTATGTACCTGTTAAGCTATAAAATTGTTGGTGTAGCTTGAATGCAAGAACTCTGTCTTTCTTATGCTGTACTTAATTTTCTCCGTTGCAGTATTTGGAGTTGGAAGGGTTATTCTATTCGCTATCAGTATGCTGGGAACAGCGGCCCTGCTCTGGTGTTAGTTCATGGTTTTGGAGCAAACAGGTCTACATCGCTGACATTTTGCTTCTCATTAGCAGGCAACTAATTGACATAGGTATTAAATGTACTAATTGTTCTACAACATTTGATAAAATATAGGGCTGTTGAAAATGTAGGAAAGAAAGAAATTTAACAGAATTGTATAAGCCCCCCCCTGTTCTCTTTGTTTTTGAGCTTGATCTTTTAGGTCATTTCTCATAACTCACTCCTTCCTTACAGTGACCACTGGAGGAAAAATATTCCAGTTCTCGCAAAATCTCACAGGGTATACTCAATTGATCTTATTGGTTATGGATACTCAGATAAACCAAATCCTCGTGAATTTGGAGATAAATCCTTTTATACATTTGATACGTGGGCTACCCAGCTAAATGACTTTTGTGTCGATGTAGTCAAAGATGAGGCTTTCTTTATATGCAATTCCATAGGAGGTAATCATGTTTTTGATGTTCTGGTTATGTAAATGAATGCAAAGGGATTTATGTATTACTTTCTGTGGTTCACTGATCTTTGTATTTGATTTCGAAACAAATTGAAAATAAAATCCATTTCTATTTATTGCCTCATTGTAGTGCTGGTACGCTTTAATATCTACCTGGAAAATTTTGGGAAATGTTTGCTTTTTAAGTACACTGAGATGATTGCTTGGAAATTCGAACAATCATACCTTTTGCATCTTAATGTTTCTGTTCTTTATGCAGGAGTTGTTGGTCTTCAGGCAGCAGTTATTGACCCGCAGATCTGTAAAGGCATTATGTTGTTAAATATATCCTTGCGTTTGCTTCACATTAAAAAGCAGCCATGGTTCGGAAGGCCTTTTATCAGATCATTCCAAAGTTTGCTGAGGTAAACAGATTGCGGTTTCTTTCAATAGCCAGAAAGTCTTAAACTTCCATCTCTAACTTTGACATATCCATGCTGCTTTTTACAGGAATACTGCTTTGGGAAAATTTTTCTTCAAATCAGTAGCCTCATCAGAGTCTGTGAGAAGTATCCTGTGCCAGGTGCTGTTTTGTGGCATGCTAAGTATTTTTCTCTTAGCTCTCTTTGGAAATAGCATTTATACGTATGAGGGATTGATATAAAGAAGGACATGGAGTATGGGACTGAAATTTGTAAATTGTTTATAATAATATTTTCTTCAATGAGGAATGATCACAGCTTGCGATATTGGATACTATCATAATTGATTTGGGAACTCATTTAAAGTCACAGCAGTCCATCTTTAATTTGAGGTTGAGAAGGAAGAATTAAACGCTACTTGTATTTGGCATTTCAGTGTTATCATGATACCTCCCAGGTGACAGAGGAACTTGTACAGAAGATCCTTCTTCCAGGACTCGAGCCGGGTGCCGCAGATGTATTTCTTGAGTTTATTTGTTACTCAGGAGGTCCCCTTCCTGAGGAATTACTGCCTCAGGTGAAGGTCAGTCTCATAAACTAAATCCACACATGTCAACTATAGTTTTTTGGCTAGTGGAAACATACGGTGATGTCAAATTGTTTTTTTTTTTTTTACAGTGTCCTGTTTTGATAGTGTGGGGTGACAAGGATCCATGGGAACCCGTTGAACTCGGAAGAGGCTTTATAAATTTTGACTGTGTAGAGGATTTCGTTACCCTCCCTAATGTTGGCCACTGCCCTCAGGTCTCTCTCTCTCTCTCTCTCTCTAAGCATGCGCGCGCACACGAAAGCATATGCACCTGCGCACTGTGCATGTGTGGCCAGTGCTGCTGTTCGCATGCTGCATTTCCCGGACATTTTTTGATTTCAATGTGCGAAAAATTGCTCTCAACTGTGCAAACCTGGACTGTATGTGGAAACTTAACAATATCGTGTCCAGTGTTTTTCTTGACTGAAACATTACAATTAGAAAGCCTGTTCTAGCTTTTATAAAGAAGCAACAATCACATTAAGCAACTATGGATGGTTCCTTATGTGGGATTTTGTGCTAAGATCTGACAACATCTTTCCTTGATGTTCATGAAGGATGAAACACCTCATCTCGTGAACCCACTCGTGGAGTCATTTGTAGCTCGCCATTCGATACCCGCAGCTAGCGTTTCTACCGTCATCTGATGAATTGGCCGGCTCAATCATAGCTGCCACTTGATGTTCCAAACAGGCCAATGATTTCCTTTCTCAAGGCTGTTTGTAAACAAAATATTCTTTAGTTTAATGCTTCCATATGCAATTCTTCCTTCAATCTGCAGGTTCTTTCAAAGAATCATATTCCCCCCCTATTTCTGTATCCTCCAGTACCTGTTTCGGTTTAATTTTTTTCAATTAATTATCTGAACTATAAATTGTTATAATGCATATAATATGATCACTAAAAAAACAACTCATGCAAGTAGTATAAAAATTAACAAAAGAAAGCAAATAGCACGCATCCAAACTTTATATAATCTCTTATTGTTTAAGCTTAAGCATGCATGTGAAGGAAGTAACATATTATATTTATTAGATTATTTAGTGACATTTAATTGTTGAAGCATTTATAACCAGATTTAGATTGGAACTTCATTGCTGTTAAAGATTAATACTTTCTCTTTAAACTTCATTGCCCGTAACCTGGTGCAAACAGATAAAATAAAATCAGCCTCAACATCACCACCTTGACCTTTTTATCAAGATCTATATATGAGCCGCAAAAACAAACTCAAAAGTTCTTTTATATGATACAAGTTTCAAGTGTGAAATGAAATATATGAATTGACTTGATGAACAAGGCCAAACCTAAAAAGAAATCGAAATATATCAAACAAGCTTTCCACAAAGACAAGCAAAATTTTTAATATAATAGTTACAAGGGTTATGCCATTTGCCCTTCAGACAAATTTTGCCGGTAGATGTAAATTACCTCCGAGGATTCATCAAGAATTCAAAAATTCTGCAACCTATAGTATTCCTTCGGATAGGTAGTTGATATATTGACTGCAATAAAAATGTTTTTTTTTTTAAATTGGTTTTTTTCAACCACAAAAACAAAAGCAATACCAAACACACTCACACTTCCCATCAACTTAAGCTGGACATCCTGTGTTTTGTAGTTGTAAAAAGTTACCTCAGCACATTATGGTGAGGCTCATCATTTTGTCCAACAAGAATCAATGCTGTCTTCGTGTCCCTAATCACTCAAAGTGGCAATCACACAAGTTAGCAAGATTAAAATATGCGGTAAGTTCAAGGTATCCATGGAGTTAAAAGAGCAGTGATCCGTTTCACATGCCACAATTGCCTAGCGGAGACAAATCAGAGAACATCATATTTTTGTTTTCTATCAGTATTGGTGATTATTTTCTGAAACTTGCGACCAACAACAGGGGAGAAGTGGATTCATTATTTTCTACCTCGTACTACAACCACGTTAAAAAAAAAAGGTTCGATTTTGACAACTGAAGTTACTTGGAACTATTTCATGAGCAAGCAATCATAACACATAGTTTTGTGGCAGACTATTGAGATTCATTGAATTTTCCACTGCAATTAACAGCTGGAAGCAATTAAACAAAAATGAGACGCGCATGATTATATTAAACTCCCTTTGAACCTCTCCCAAAACCCCTTCTCAAATCATGTCCCTGCTAGTAAAAGTAAAATGATTAAGTTCATCTTCGGCATTTCGATATATCTCGTCCCTCTCTCGGATCCCTTTATGAACATGGATCAAGCTGCATTGTGTGTATATATAATAAATTTTTATTTAGTTGTTAGTTTTCGATTCCAAA
This sequence comes from Salix exigua, assembly GCA_032356905.1. Taxonomy (NCBI): domain Eukaryota; kingdom Viridiplantae; phylum Streptophyta; class Magnoliopsida; order Malpighiales; family Salicaceae; genus Salix; species Salix exigua. Next base: position 16,795,344 of record CM063597.1, read on the forward strand.
TTTAAAAACCTTTATTGGAGAAAAATCAATACAATGAAAGCGTAGAGAAAAAAACCACGACATTTTAATAAAAACACCCACCAAGAATCATGGTGCTGTGCAGCAACAGTTATAATTATCTTTAAAACCCCAAGAACTAAATTATAATTATTTTGAAAACCAATGACAAAAAGGATATAATTTACACTTTTTATGATTAGAAAGGAGGAGGCATGGTGCTGTGCAACAGCAGCTATATGCAGCGCTACCTTATTTTTGAACTAGAATATGTCGGTAGCTACAGAAGGAGCAACACCAAACCTAGAAGAAGAAGAAGAAGAAGAAGAAGAAGAAAGTAAGTAAATTTAGGGTTAAAAAAATTAGTGTGAGCTTCGAGCAGTACACCATTAGCGTGGCGATTGCCATGATTATGATGCAATATTCATGGTATCCAGAGCATGCTCCAATAAATCAGTGGTGGGTTTTGTGTGCCTCCCTGAATAAGCATCATCATCTTTAATGCACGCTTCAACCCATTTTGGTACCATGCCTTTTGCTCATCAAAATACATGGATGTGTGGAAGCATACAGCAATTTGAAAATGTTAAATTAAGAGATTTTCCTGGAATTAGAGGATCTGAGCCTATTCTCTAATCATATATATATAAAATTATATAATCCTTGGGAGCGGGGCTCTCCTCTTATATCACTCACTATATGGCACATGATCATCAACTAACACTATAAAATTAAAGTCATTTTCTTTCTTCAAATAGCAAGAAAATATTTTAAACAATGAAAAAACTGAAAAACATTTGATGTCAAAACCATGAAATTTACTCAATAATACCCTTATTGTGTGAAGTAAAAAAATGATTCAACTTTCAGCATTCTTTAGAAGACAATATTTATAATAGTAAGTAATTGATGGTTGTCATTACCTAATCTTTAATCATTTATGTTCGGATAACATTGATTACATAAAATATATGTTTTCATGATGAGAAGAGGATTTGACAAATTTTGATGATGTCTCAAAAATCCAAGTAACCTAAGAACATGTCTCTCGAGCTGGATAGTCAGTCAATCAATTGGTCATAACAATCTCATTCATTCATTCATTCTAGCCTAATTTGTATTTGGTGTTTTGTAAACCATAATAGCTCATGGCCAGTACCTACAAAAGGTTCATGATTTTGGTAAAGGTGAAGGCTCTTCGATACTTGAATAAATCTTTTTTTAGAGAAAGAAAATATAATAATAGTCTAAAGAGAAATGCTCTGAATACACACACACACACAGAGAGTAGAGAATTAAGATTATGAAACGTTATTCTATAATAACTTTCTGTTTATCATGATATTTTAGGTTGCATTGTGAGTTATATTTCATCCAACTACGTACAAGATCACGAGCCAAGAGAGCAAGCTCTCCTATTTGTGCTTGGCTTACCTAGGGCTTGACATATATAGTAAAACAATTGCATTATTATTTTTTGTATGGACCGTGAAGCAGCCTCCATCATGCGCCTCGTCACAGGGCCCTTTCCTAAGCGAATAGAAGTTGATTATTCAGTGACTTATTTATTACTCCTGATATTTTGAATATAGTCATAGCTTAGTCCTTCGTGTTTTCAAATTTTTAATTAGCTCCCTGACTTGTTGGTTATGCATTTTTAAAATTCCAATTGGTTTATCTCTAGACTCCTACAGTGATGGTTTTTATGTAGGAATGTAAATTGCTCAATCATAAACTTGAATAATTTAGATGTCTAATTAAGTAGTACATAGCAATTTACAAGGCTGCGATTGGTTAATTAATGCTAATACATGGATGATCATATGGAAACATGTGTGGTTGAAAAGGACATTAAGGAACTAATTTTTTGTATTCTGTGTCGAATATGAAGGACCAATTAATAATCCCATTGAAACCTAGGGACTAGGATATAATTTGCTATTGATTATCTTAAGCACTTCTCTAGCTATATATATAATACACAAAAAAGTGTAGACTTGACGGAGGACTTTATTTTGCATCGCGATCAATTCTTTGCGGAGGTGAATAGAGAAGCAATTATGGGAAAGTTCAAAAGTGTTTGTGTCTTTTGTGGAAGCAAGTCAGGGAATAAAAAGATATTCAGTGATGCAGCCCTTGATCTTGGAAGGGAACTGGTTAGTATACTCGATCCTCCTCGTCATTCTCTCCTTCTTTCAACTTTTTTCTGGAATCTGGAGGGTACGTATGAGAAGGGGAATTCGCAGGTTGACAGGAAGATGGACCTGGTGTATGGAGGAGGGAGTGTTGGGCTGATGGGGCTTGTTTCTCAAGCTGTTTATGATGGTGAATGCCATGTTTTAGGGTAAGACACCTGTGTTTTGAATCATCGATCGTAAATGCATATATGTGTGTATATATATATGTATAATCATTAATCATACTCTTAATTCACTTCATCCTTGTTCTTTTGGGCCGGCAGCGTTATCCCAACAGCTCTTGTACCGATCGAGGTATGCGAACCCTCGACTCCACACTGATCACCTCCTTCTCATGCGCATGCATGTTTGCATGAGTACTGATAATGATTTGCTCTGATCAGATTTCAGGTCAAACCGTTGGAGAAGTGTTGATTGTATCCGATATGCATGAAAGGAAGGCCGAGATGGCTCGGCGAGCTGATGCTTTCATTGCTCTTCCTGGTATTTTCATGTTCAGATTTCACAAGCTTAAAGCATTTCAGTACTACTACTTTTGTCCGATCGACAAGAAGATATATTGTTTAACTACTTACTGTTCTGTTTTCTTCATTATCACCGGGTTCTTTTCGGGATGATTAATGAAGGAGGGTATGGAACCTTTGAGGAGTTGCTTGAGATGATAACATGGTCTCAGCTTGGAATCCATAACAAGCCAGTAAGTAATTAAATTTGCACCTGTTTTTTCTTCATTTAATATTAGCTACTTGTTACCTAGAGAAGTTAATCCGCGCACGGCTTTTTCTTCTCTCTATAAAAAGGTGTACTTTCCTCGAAATAAGCAGCAATTAGCTAGCAGCCTCATCTTAATTTGAAGCCTTAATTCCCCTGGTTAAGAAATTAAGAATAATAATGCAATCTGAGTCATTATAATGTTTTTGACATTGATTAGTTGATTGGATTAGAGGGCTAAATTTTGAAAATATGAGATTTTTTTTGGGTTCAGTAACATGGGTTGCAAATAATTAGCTGGAGTGCTAAAATTCAAATCCCACACACACATATATGTATCGAAAAAATGAATAATCGCTTTCTAATCAAGCTAGCTATTGTTTTCATTAAAAGTTATTCAAAACCATCAAATCGATTAGCAGTCTGTGACCTTGTGGTTATCGGTCTGGCCATGGGGGCTGGAGGGTCATGACAAGACTGGACACCCAATTTTAGGCCTTTAGTTGAAGCTTAATCATTGCTTTAAAAGCGCTGTTCTCAGTGTGTTCCACTGCTCATTGTCAAAGCAATCAGCAGGAGATGCAGTGTATGCAACTCAAATGAAGTTGAGCGTTCATTATTTGACAAGAAGTGATATAATAGGGGGTAGGGGAGGCTTGACTTTTTTTAGGTTTTAGAATGTTAATGGCACTGTGAGTGCTTTTTATGATATCTTCAAATAAGTCATCTTCACCAGCAAGTAATTTGTGTCAATGCGTGAAAGATAATATAAAAATACTCTGACTCGTTAAAAAAACACAGAAGTGTCAAGCTCAGATTCTATCAATCATCTTCACCAGCAAAACTAAACTCGAATCACCACCCTAGCTTCTAAGAGCTTAACACTAGGTGAAGTTGTTGATTGAGTACATCAGCAGGGGGGGGTTATGGGATCATCATGTGGAATGATTATCAGCGACTTCTTTGATAAGCATTGTCGAGTTTCTCAAATTAATCGGGGAAATAAATAAATACAGGTGGGTCTATTGAATGTTGATGGGTACTATGATAGCCTGCTTGGGTTTTTTGACAAAGGCGTAGACGAAGGATTTATCAGAGCTTCAGCCAGGAACATTGTCATATCTGCAAGGACAGCTAGAGAGCTAATCCAGAAAATGGAGGTGCAAACATGCCCTTCTCATCTCATGGGCTACAAATTAATTACATGCCAGCTCTCCCGCTGTAACTCTTTGTTTCGTGCGTTCTCTGCAGGATTATGTACCTCTCCATGAACAAGTGGCCCCGAGTCATAGCTGGAAAGGAGAGCAATGCAATGGAAAATTGTAGCTGTTCGCTTCTTCAGATCTTCAAACAGGAAAAATATTCATCTTCTTCTTGTCATGATATCCTTAAAGTTGATTAATTGCAAATTAAAGGATGTAATGCACAACAAATATGTATTAAGTGGTGTTTGTGCATGCAAAACCCTCTTGTGATGGCTATATTCTTTTACCTCAGAAAGAGCACATCGCTTGGAAACAAAATGCAGGCTGGCTTTTGTTAGTTTTTTTGCTGACACCGAGATCTTACAGAAGATGCTGTGAAGGCAAAAGCAAAAAAAAGGTCACTTGCTTAATTCAAGCATACACAAGTGAATAGCAACTATATATTAATTCGACAACTGATGAAATTTTCACACGTGCAATTATGGCCATAGACATCTCAATAACCTCATAGACGAGCATCCTGTAATTTTCATGAGCTAAGATCACTACTCTTCAAAGTGGAAGTAGCGCTACCTACTAATTCTGGAATGGTGCATGGTCGACACTGCATGCAGGAGCAGGAACGACCTCGTGCGAGGAGAAAGAATAAGATTTTCACTCCAGTTCTGTTTCGGATTAGTGTAAAAGCTGATCTCTCCTGTTTCAAACCTTCTAGTGGATTTTACTATTACCAAGCAGATCTTACACGGCCTCAAATTGAACTTCTCAACCGTGATCGAAACCCTTGGATCCGAACAACTCACTACCTCCAAATCCTCACAACCAGATGATTTGAGGTTCATATCGCTCACTTCCTCTCCTTTTTCCTGATCACCTCTTCAGTAATTGGCTTGATATCGGCAGTGGGAGGGGCAGTTCCAGTTTGCAAATCCCCACCAGTTTTGACAACAGAATCATCAATTTGAAGGGTGGCATTCTTAGTTTGTGTTCAGAGTTTATTTGAAAGCTGGAGCTGATTCCAGCCATGGATTTGGTGGTTGGTAAATGATTGCGATAACAGTAAATATCAAAACTGAGACCACAAACACTGAGAAACATAAATTTCTTATCAACTTTCTCAGATTTTTCCATATAGGATCAGCTCCTAGATTGGTTTCTTTCATGGGTTTTCTCCAACCTTTAAAACCCCAATCCAAAATCTACCCGGATCTTGAACTCAGTCCAAAAACCAAAAACAGCCCAAGTTTTCTTAAACCAAATCCAATAATGGGTCACCTTCAAAATCCAATCTTTTCTTAAGTAACAACAGAATCAAGTAAATGCAGAAACAGGAAAACAAAGCAAAAAGGAGGCCTCTAAACAAGGTTTTACTTAAATTGAAATGAAGAGAGTGAAAGAGCAGAGAAATATGTACCGATTGAAGAGGAGAATTGAAATGAAGAGAGTGAAAGCAGAAAAATTCAGTGAGATCTAATGGGAATTTAGCATAAAGTTATGAACTTTAGTGGAGAGAAAGAGAGAATGGAGTGGTTGTGTTGAAAGCGTGAAGCTTTGGCTAGAAGGAAAGAAAGAGACTGTTGTCACCTGTGATTTCTCGTCTGAAAGTGAAGTCAGTCAAGAGTGATTTGGAGACACAAGGACAGGCTCATGTGTCTTGTAAGTAAAATATTAGAGCTCCCTTGTCAGAATCCAACCTCTTACATCTTTCGGGGGGAAATCGTTTAAGAAATAAAGGATTTGATGGATTGGGATGAAGATAGGATTGTTGGGATTTGATCTGCTTTATGTTCTTCAAATCTGTTCAAGCTAAACCATAACAATATAACATGGGATAGTTGCTATTCACAAATCAATGTCGACAGTAACAATAAAACTCATTTTTTTTTTGTTTATTCGGTTTGTTTGGTTCATTCAGTTTACTGGTTTATATTTTTTTTTTCACTGTAAAATAATGATTGTCTCTTGAAAAAAATAAAAAAGTTATTAGATGGGTTCAACTATAATTACAAATTTTTGGTCCTATTTATTTATTTTTTAATATTTTTACACATAAAATGACTATTTTGTCCCTAAAAAGCAATAAAAAAAACAAAATTTAAGTTTGACCAGAAAAGAATTCCACGATAATTTCACATTTTGAAAATAGATTTACGCAGGCATGCCCCCAATAATAATAAAAAATGAAAGAGTTTGATACAGAGGTTTCACGGTAATTTACCTATATTTTTAGTATTTATTCTAACACGATACTGTTGGAGCATTGCTGGACACGCCGTCGTGTTCGTGCTCACGATAATTGCCAGAAATTTTGATGCGAGCAGTAGAAGTTTTTGACGTTATTGGCTAAGAATCGAAGAACACGATTGCTCTTTTTGTTGCAATCATTACAATTATTTATACTGAAATTAATCAAACAGAATGCAAAGTTATAGCATATAATCCTGCTGCAATCTCTTCACATACGAACAGATTAACTGATTCCTAGAGACTAGGATACAGTTTATTATTTGCATGAAAATAGGGAAAACAGAGCAGAAACACACCAATGGAAATTCTTCTTCTCTGACTTGTTCCATGAAAGCTCATGAAGCCATCTCCTACAGAAAGTCTATCCAGTTGCCACAACTTATTCTACCACAGCACATGCTAGATCAGGAGAATTAAACCATCTTTCCACTACAACTCACTGTATGACATGATTGTGGTCATGGTAGTGGAAGTTCTTGCAGATGAAAGTGAGCCGGCCATTTTGAAAACTCTACGCTGAGCTAAAGTTTATTCTGCTGTCGAATTGATTCATGTGAGAGCAGTAGTTCTGCCCCCAGACTTGGAAAATCATGCATTCTCCAGTACAATCAAAGCGAGCAGAACTCAGCGAAAAGCATGGTTGTAGTCATGGTAGTGGAAGTTCTTGAAGATGAAGTGAGCCAGACATCTTGAACCAGCAAAGCATACTGCTGCCACTGCTACCATTGTATTGGCATTCTGCTTGCTTGCCGCAGCAACCCCGATGAAAGCTACTGAAGCAAACTGCAGAATCACCTCCAGTGCATTCAGGCCCTTGTACGCAGCATTGCAACTGCGACAGTTCACCACATGGGACCAGTACCTGAAAAATCAGTTCCAGATTTAGTGGACAATCAAGAAAGTTGCTCAAACTTAGACGTAAGGATCCTCATCTGTAGCTGCAAGGAACCTGTCGAACAGCTGTTCTCTCGGTGAAGTTGGGGGGAGAGCCCCACAGTACTTTCCCTTCCAATCAACTTGACCTCCAGAATACTTGTTAAACCATCTTCTGTAACCAACCAGAAGGGCATCAGACTTTGTCGGCATAAAACAAGCCTTTTGCCAGTTTGCCGGGCCAACATCCATGAACTTGCGCTCCTGCAAACAGAATTTTTGACACAGTTCATACTACCAAAGTGCAGGGTACAGTTCAATCCAGGATATATGGCAAAAGAAAATTATGTTATCATCAACAGAAAAACCACCTGCTGGTGAAGAAGATACAGGTCTGAATCAAAAACTAGGTTATACTTCAGATGAAAAATCCATCGGGGGACAACTTTATCTATCCAAAGTGCAAAGTTTCGTGGAAAGATCCATATCAATCTGCTTCTTCCTGGACTAACTGGAATGCAAATAAACACAAAGGCCATTCTCTTTTGCATCGAGCCCTGCTTCTCCAAGAAATTTGTATGTCAAAGAAGATGCTGAGAGCAGGAAAATCAGTAATAAATGCTTACCTTTACTGGTGCATCACCGGGACTACTAAAAGCATAAGAGATACAGGGTGCAATAAATTTCGTATCACCGAAGTGATCTTGATTTTCAGAGAAACCCTGACTGTCGAGTTTCTTGACACTCAAATCAATTGGACCGCCTCCTTCTCTATCAGACTTCACTGCAGACAATTAAATTCTGGTTTCAGAATTATCTAAACTTCTACATGGCAATAAAGAAATAAATAATATTAAAGAAAGGAATATAATGCATTAGAATACCTTGTTGTTTTGGTGCAGTTAACAGTCCATAATGAGCATAGGGAAGATGTGCAGGATCTAACAAATTTTCAATCAAGACATCATATCTGAATATGCAAAAAATAATCCAGGCAACAAATAAGAGTGTAAATGCAGCCAAGATTAATGGAAATAAAATGTAGATTTGAGTGCAAATGAAAACTCTGCTTACCCATAAGGAAAATCTCTATTTCCCATATACTTGGTAAATGATGGATCATCCAATTCCGGGATGAAAGGAGGCTGTTTCCTGGTAATGATATCTTTGTGTTTCGGATCGGTGTTAGGCCAAAACCATACAATGTCATGTTGCACTGTGCTTGGATAAGCTGCAACACATGCTTTCATGGATGTATGGACCTGCGATATGATTTGATGGAAATGAGAATCAAACTCCCATTTAAGCCTACGTTCAATAGAATACAACTCTCTGGACTAATTACCGGAGGGCCATCTGGCGGTGCCTGAGGGATGAGCTTGCATTTACCAGAGCCATTAAAGCACCAACCATGGTAAGAACACTGCAATCGTCCCCATTGGTCAATCCTTCCTTCAGACAAGGGTGCCAACCTATGAGGACAAGAATCGTCAAAGACCTTCCATTCACTCTCATTCCTATCCCACCACACTACCAAATCAAGTCCCATCACCTTCTTTGCATGGGGCGCTCTCTTGTCCAGATCACAGACTGGCATTACTGGATACCACTGAGCATACCACTCAAACTTCTCTTCCTTTTTAGCAGTTTCAGGCTCTTCCTCTGCTGAAACTGCAGCAGATGAGGTTTTGGTGGTAAGAGAATGGGACTTCGACGTGGTCTTTCCAAGTGTTAAGAACATTGGCAACACTGGAAACTTCAAATGAGAAAATGAGACCCTGGATTTGGTAAAGGGTGTTTTATGAGGTGAAGTTGGAGAAATATGAACTGAAGGAGCAAAGAGAGCTTCCATGTTTGCTTTTGATCTCTCAGCTCATAAGAACAAAGGGATATAGAGTGAGAGCATATCAATTGGCATATATGAAGCAAATTCTACATTGCCTTCCGAAAGTTTTGAACAGTCATGATTTTTTTTACTTTCTGTTTACAATCAAATTGTTGACTTTTTTTATTATTTATTTTTGTAAAAAAAAAATCTGCATAAAATATAAAATAAAGTAATATCAAACCGCTTTGTTTTTAGAAAACTAATTCGGTCAAATACCTGATCGAAAAATCAAATAGTTGAACTGCCGGCCAATTTTTATAATTCCTGATTTTCTCGGTCTCCAATCATAGTTTTGTTCTTATTATGTGGGATAGTAATGTCTTATTGGTGCATAAATATTTGTTTGAAAGTCCATGGTTACTTCATTTGATTGAACTACTTGTTGAACTTGAACACACATGATTTTGACAAGGTATAGACATAAAAAATTTGTTCAACTACTTGTCGAGCCAAAATACATATGGATCTAGTAACATGCAAGACCTAAAATCATGGATTTTAGCTACTTGTTGATCCAATCACATGAGGGTTTGGTAAGGAGTTAAACCTCATCTATTTTGGTTTAACTATAGGTCAAACCCAAGTGGATTTGCAAAAATATTAGAGCTAACATTTTTATGTCAAATTATATTGCTTTGGGTTTAGTTGTGCGCTAAAATGCATATATGTATAACAAGAAGTAAAATCCAATATTTTTAGGTTCCACTATGTTTTGAGTCTGACCTAATATTTTTATGTTGAGTTATATGTTGAGCTCGAGTGTGTATAGGTTTCGTAAGACGTCAGACTCAATTGTTTTAAGTTCAACTATGTGCTGAACCTAAATGCATGTGGGTCTAGTAAGATGTCAGACTTAACATCCTTGAATATATTTACACGCTGAAACCAAGCACATGTGCATTTGTCAAGAGAGTTATTCTTGCAAGTTTTTAAATTATTATTTTTTTCAAGTTATTTTTTTGTAATTTTAAATTGTTTTGATATGACGATATTGAAAATAAATTAAAAATATATTATTTCAAAATATGTAATAAAATAATATTTCATTAAAGCTAGGTTTAATGTGAACAATAGCACGGTAGTAGAACTTGAAGTTAAGGTTGAGGATACTTACATTCCAACTATGCACGAAGCTCATCTAGGTTTTTTCTTGCCTTTTCATGTGTTGGTTATTTTAGACCATGCATAATCTTTAATTTTTATCGTCTAAAACTGAAGTTGATTCTATTTTGATTTGTTTTTAAAAGTGTTACTCCTAAAAAAAAGTATCAAATTAGCTAATATATCTATTTTTAAATTTTTTATCCGGAACACTGTTGGCGCATCCGTACAACGCGCCTACAGTGTCCCGGATAAAAATAAAAAAATAGGTATATTACCCATATAGCCCTTGACCCCTGTCATATCTACGAAAAAACCGAGGGTGAAAATTCAAAAATACCCTTAGGATCTGGTACCGTGTTTTGTCATTTAGGGGGGCTAATTGCGTCATTTCACCTTGCAACAAATCTGGAAATACTATTTGTGTCCCCTGAAAATCCAAAAATGCCCCTGGTCCTGGAGGCTAAAATTTTTCGGGTATGAAGGGTAAAATGGTCATTTTACTATAGCAATGAATAGTGAACTTGAGTTTATATTTTAGTTAATAACGAAGCGGTATACCGCAGCGATGCATGCTGTTTTTATCTATATATAAAATTGATTGCTTTTATATGTATTGTATTTTATTATTTTAATATTTAGTTAGTATAATTATAATTGATAAAATCTGTATAATTGAAATGAAAAGTGGTTCGTATATTTTCTAATTGTAGATAATATAGGTAAAACAAATTTTATGAGTTGCATTTTTTTATCAGTAATATTAGATCTGACATATTATAAATAAAAATATTGTAATATTTTTTTTCCAGAAATAAACCTATATTTTTTGCGTGCTATAATTATTTATTTTAATGTTTAATAACTGAAATTGCAATAGATTAAAGTATGTTTGCCCGCGCATTGCGTTAGAGTTTTTTCTATGTAGAAAACTAATTGATTTTTTAAATGTTGTAATTAGTTGTTGAAAGATTTATCGTCTAAAAGGAACAATGCAATCAAAACGGGAAGTGACTTGCATATTTTCTAATTGTAGATAACCCAAGTAAATTTGTAATTTTTTTTAGTTTAATTTTTTCCTCAACAATATTAGATTTAAAATATTAAAAATGAAACTACAATATATACCGGAAGACTTTAAAAAATATGCATTCCAAACCAATTTTTGAAATTCAAAGTCTGAGCACCGAAATGAAACTACAATATATACTTAATTTCAATTGAAGGACGAAATTGAAAGAAATCAAAACCTATATAATAACAATAAGGACCAAAAAACGACAATTCAAAGTGTAGGGACTGAAGTGAAAATTGAGAAAAAACAGTTACGCTGACGTCAGCTTGCGCAGGCAAGAGAGAGAAAAGGAGTGAAAATTTTTAAATTACCATTACACCGTCTATGCCCACCGTGGGATGACACGCGCCGTACCGGCGGGAAGATAACATCTATGAAAAGCATTCTAGACGTCAGTGGGGTATTTTTGGACACCGGAAGACGCCGCACATGCCGCTTGAACATCGTGTGAACGTTGAAAATGTCCGACGCGTACGACGACGCGCCTGCAATAAATCCGTGAAAAAAATAAAAAAAAAAGGGTTAATTTACGGGGGAGCCCCTCAATGGCAGAACATGATTGTGTCGTTTTTTGGGGCTAAAATGGTTATTTGCACTTTAAATTCAATATCAAATATTGAATGGACTGGGGGTTGGACCGAAACAGTTAATGATCGTTCAACCCCTAACAATGGCGATGTTTTTTTGTCTTTTTTGGGGAGATTAATTTTAAAATTAAAACAATAATATTTTAATATATTTTAAAATAGCTAATATTTTAAAAAAATAACTACTATTATCCCATCTAAAATATTTTAACCCAACAATAGGTTATAATCCAATAATTGTTTATTTAACGATCGCTGCAGCTATAAATTGTTTTTCGATACTTGAGAATTGAGCTGCTTTGTTCATTACCAAGGCTAAACTAATATTATTTACAAACAATTTTATCGATGCATCTTTTAAGTGTTAATAATAAATATTTTATATATAAATATTAATTTCATTTTCAAACTCAATAAATCAAGAAAAATAGTTATCTCCTAACTAAGTGTTATGAATAAAATTTAACGTACAATAATTAGTTTGTTAAGATGTTTTAAGAGTGCTTTTTTTAATAAAAAAATATATATTTTTTTAAATTAGTGGTTTTTTATATATAATCAAATTATTTTTATACATCAATATCAAAAACAATTTTTTTAAAAAGAAATTATTATTTAAAAAAATCAATCATTATCCCAATAATAAACTTAAAATATATATTAAGGGATTTTTAAAAGTATAGTAATAATTATTTTTTAAAATCATTTAAAAATATTAATTTTAATATTATTTTTTGCAAAAAAAATTGATTCTAACATAAAAAAAAGTAACTAAAACAAACCCATGTGCACGACCAATGAATCAAAAATAACAGTGAGAAAAATCAGTTTTAATATTATTTTTCCGTTGCAGCTCTAGCTACTGGTTTCTAGGCAGCAGAGGTATCCATGCATGGTGCTGTAATCTACCATAACAACACTTAGAAAAGATCAGGTGTCAACATACGTGATAGGTTCATTTTAGCCCTTGATAATACATTGTTTAAAATAGAAAAAAAAAACCAACACCTGCGATGCATTGAAATTTATTGTCAATGAATAGTAATCTACAGTAAATGTCCGATCCCTTTTAGTTTCTTTAGTAATTAATGGCAGTCATCATACACACACACACACACACATATATATATATATATATATATATATATATATATATATATATATATATATATATATATATATATATATATATATATATATATATATTTGTTTTTATCGTACTCACTTTGGGAATCAAATATCAGATTTACGCTACTTTGAGGTTTTATCTTTGTATATCCTTGTATTATTTATTATTTTTGGTCCTCTTCGTCTCAATATTGAGTATTGCAATTTTGTCATCATCATGTTTTTCTTATCATAGATAATTAGATTTAACCGTTGACATCACAGTTCGAGTAGGCTGTCAAATTTTACTTATATTCTCTCTAGAAGAATTTGGTGTGTGACTGCGATGGAAAATCTTTGGAGGCCTATAGTTACACTGTTTTTCTTATCATAGATATAATTCTTCATGGAAATGGAAATTGAAATTTTTGTAGATGAATCGTGACTTTCATGTTGCCGTAGCCTTTGCGGTTAAAGTGTTTTAAAATATAAATTTAGGATATAGCTTTTTCATTGCTAAGGTTTATGTTGCAAGTAGACGCTTGATGCGGGGATGATGGAGTCGCTGCCTAGTTATTTGATTCAAAATCATCCAAGTCTGATCATCAAAGCTACAAGGATAGATGAGCGAACACAGCTGGTAAAATTTAAGGTTGGCCGATCCAATCCTTTTAATCGTACACATGTTCTTGTCGAGTTATCATCTAGTGATAGCAGATCCTCGTATGAATGCTAAGATCTTCAGTTTCTTCAAGTCCGGTTGCATCAAAATCATAAACTGACATCACTAGATACCACTGTGAAAACGAATCTAACTTGTCTTCTTTTCAGCTGTTTCAGGTTTGCTTTTGCTGGAACTGACCATGATGATATGGTTGTGAGAAGCTAGGACTTCGATATATATATTTTTTTAACTATTGAAAGTGATAGCATTGGAATTGAATTGAGTTGAGAAAATAGGGGTTCGTACGCACTCTAGCTACTTCATTCTGCTCTCGTCTAATCATGTCTTGCCCTGTCCAATGAACCAAAAGCACACAAATATCATTCAACAAACAGATTTGTCTAGCAAGCTCTTTCCCTGTATATTATTAATCTGTAAGTTTTCTGGTATACAATGCAATATGGTGTTTCCAACACCAAGAAACTGGTGTTCAAAACAGTAAAATTAAAGAAGGGCATGGTCGTAGTCATGAAAATGAAAATTCTTGTAAATGAAGTGAGCCAGCCATCTTGAAGCTGCAAAACACAGGACTGCCATGAATACAAGTGAAGTTCTTGCCGCTGCTGACATTGCATTCTGCTTGGTTGCTGCAACGACACCGATCGAACCAAAGGAGATCACCTGCAGCGCAACCTCAACTGCATTAAGACTCTTGTATGCAAGGCTGCAGCTGCTGCAATTCACTACATGTGACCTGTACCTGCAAGAATCCATTGCCAGTCGCTTCATATGAATTATGAGGTAAGAAAATAACCGAGATGAATTTTTAGTCTAAACTTCAAGGGCTGTGCTCAAGTCACCTGTCCATTAGCTGTTCTTTCGGAGGAGTAGGAGGGAGTGCTCCACTGAACTTGCCTCCCCAGTTAATTTGACCGCCCGAGTACGTCTTTAACCACCTTCTAAAAGCGACAACTTGAGCATCTGACTTTGTTGGCACAAAACAGGCCTTTTGCCAGTTTGTAGCGCCAACTTCCATTATCTTACGCTCCTACAAGAAAAAACCAGACCAAAGGGTTTAGGAACCAGTTATTCTGATTCTCCAGAACAAAACCTCACCAGATATCCGCCATACCAATTTGATTTAGCATTAGGATTGTGATATTGAGACTATACTTTAACTTGTATGGTAATGGTGTTACCTCTAAGTGGAGAAGATACAAATCAGAATCTAGAATCCGGTTTTGCGACAGATGAAACACCCATCTTGGCATAATTCGGTCCAACCAAACTCCAAAATTTCTTGGGAATGTGTATATTAATCTGCTCTTACCAGGACCAACTGGAACACAGAAAAAAAGAAGAAGCCCTCTTCTCTGTGGCTCATTACCTTTCTTAGACGGCAGACTGAAAGCAGATCTATATACACAAGGTGCCATAAAATTCGTAATTCCACCAAATCTGCTAGCATGAAAACCTTCTATATCTAACTTGTTTATGGTTATATCAATTGGCGCGCCACCTTCCCTATCGAGCTTGACTGTGAAAGAAAATATATAGTTGATCAGATATACCAACCGTTTATACAAGGCGATGATATGAGCACAATGTAGTAGTAGTTCTTATCTGTTCTTAGCTGGTGGACCTGGCAACAGCTTAAAATGTGCATATGGAACATGAGCTGGGTCTACTAGATTTTCAATCAAGATTTCATACCTGAAAATGATAGCTTACCTTAAAAAATCTGAGGACAAATCTCTTAGAGCGACTGAATAGAACTTCAATCTTTCCTCATAATCATGAATGTTAGATGGAGATATAATTCGAAGAAGCATATATTCAACAAGTATTAGAAAGGGTCCCAAGTACAGCTGAGAAAGGAGGAAAATGTAACAAGAAATCTACACATGGCAAGAGAGAATCATGCGTACCCAAAAGGAAATTCTCTGTTTCCCATTGTTTTGATATACGATGGGTCATCCAACTCTGCAATGTAAGGGGGCTTCTTGCTGGAAAGAATATCTTTGTATTCAGGACTGGAATTTGGCCAAAACCAAACAATGTCATTCTGCACAGTAGTTGGATATGCAGCTACACAAGCTTTCTTGAATGTGTGAACCTGGATAAGTAATGGCTTGGAAAGGTCAGATATATCACCTTCTGCTCGATGAACAACAAATTAATACGTTCTTCGACTTTTCTTACAAGTCAAGAATGAAATCATTAATCACATAATCCAACAGCTGTGATTCACCTGTACTCAAGAATATATGAAAACTACTAAGATGTTCATATTAACCGATGTGGCCAAACAAGAGAGCCATGCATGTAGCCAAAGGACTGCAACCAACTGATTTAAGACAGCCTTTCAGTTAAGATGGGAGTGCTCATTTATGAACTTCTCAAGTCCAGAATAAGCAGTATCCAGGCATGCCACACCAGTCACAAGTTCATCACATGGAGGAAGTAATGGAAAATGCTCCCTTGACTTCCCAGGTTCAAATCTTGAAGCACAGTGCTTACAGGAATTTATTAAATTCCTGAGAATGTATCAACGTGATGCGGGGAATGCGCCTTTAAGATCGTCCATGAAGGGACTTGGTCGTGGTTGACGATCAAACTAGCATGAGAATACTTCTTTTGTCGGGAAAAAAAAAACTAAAGATACTAGCATGCACTTCCTAGGTTCACATCTTCGTTTTCTTTTCTTCACAACTAAAAATCAAGAAGAATCTTATCATTCAAGTATGAGGATTCAGTACCGGAGGGCCATCTGGGGGAGCCTGAGGGATAAATTTGCAATCGCCAGAGCCATTGAAACACCAACCATGGTACACACACTGCAACCTCCCCCACTGATCAATCCTTCCTTCAGACAATGGTGCCAACCTATGAGGACAAGTATCATCAAAGACCTTCCATTCACTCTCATTCCTATCCCACCACACCACCAAATCAAGTCCTATCACCTTCTTTGCATGTGGCACCCTCTTGTCCAAGTCACAAACTGGCATTACTGGGTACCATTGTGCATACCAATCAAACGTCTCTTGCTGGCTATCAGTTTCAAGTGCTGGCTCGGTTGGGTCTAAGGTCTCGGTTGAAACAGATGAGGACAAGGCAGTAAGGATCTTGGAGCTTGACTTGTTTCTGTCATATGATTGAACGAATGAACTGGGTATTGAACTCAAATGAAGATGCAAGAACTGGGATCTGCGGATTACTTTAGCTGGTGTTGCTGGAATGTGGGGTGAAGGGACAAAGGAAACGTTGAGAGCTTCCATTTCAGCTGGTGTGAGTGAGTGAGGCCTTTACTGAATAATCATCTGTAAGCACTTGACATTTGGAAAGGATTAGAGATTTTTTGTGGTTTGGATACAAAACAGCTTATGATCTATCTGCAAGCACTTGACATCTTTATGTGGTTCTGGAACACTTTCTTTTTCTTCTTTTTTGTGGTGGCGTGGCACTTGCTTTGCCCCTCTTTTTTTTTTTTACCATTGAGGTGACCAAGAAAACATGGTTAATGGATTTTATTTTTTTTTGTCAAGAAATCAGTTTTTAATCCATTTGTTACTTAGAATATCTAGGAAGCATCATGTTTAGCTTGATAAAGTCATACATGATCTTAAAAAAAAAACCATCCTAAAATGTGAAATCAACTCGAAATAATCAAAAAAAAAATCAAATCTTGCCAAGATCCTATCTTTTTTTCTTAGTAATTTCAAGGCAAGAAAAAAAAACATCATAATGCAAGCTCCCCTGCTAAAATAACTGACACCAATTTCAGGTGTTTTGGTGATCATAATCAGTGCCAATGAAATTTTTTTCTCTCAAGTGTTAGATTCTAATGACTTTCTCTTTTCTTTCACACACAAGAGAAGAATAAAATAAAATTTTAAATCATAATTAATTTTTCTTTTTTATTTTAGAAACTAAATGGATCTAATATATATAATTTGTAAAGTATAGAGACTATAATAAATATTTGCCCTCCATTTTTAAAATCACAATATCCCCTGCTTGTTTTGTTTTTTTTACATTGGTCTCTTGTTTTTCAATATCACTATTCTCCATAAATTAGTTTATAATTTAGTTCACTCCATGAAGTGAGCCAGACATCTTGAACCAGCAAAGCATACTACTTGAATCAGCATGGACAATTTCGCAATCACTTTGAGAGATTGCTGGGTGCCCTGGGGGACCAAAAGCATGCTATCAAATAAGAATTGGCATCATTTTTATAAAGTTTTGAGAGCTACCAAAAAACATTTAAAAAAAAACGATGTATTTTTAATTTTCTTAAAAATTCAATCTTATTTGATAGATCGATCCTTGCCGTCATTAATTAGACAGAATGGAAGAGTTATTTTGATGAAGATGGTCCAATCATCTGGCTTTAAAAAATTCCTAAATATATACAGACCGAAAGACAATAATAATAATAATAATAATCCATGGAATAATTTAAACCAAAGTTAGCATGTTTATTCAACGACTCTAGTATAGTGTTAATCTTTAGGTAAATCCCACGTAACTTTCACAAATTTAAATAATTAGTAAGTTATATTTTTTAAGACAAAAAAATTAAATATTGCAAGAACTGAGAGATCACTGACAGCATATTTAGAACCCTTTAATTAAGTTCAACTCGTAAGTTTTGATGAGATTTCATGTTGCGTCAATAATTGAGTTTGAGAAAGCATTTAATTATCGAAAACTATACAAAAATAGATGAAACATCAACCCCCTCCCATCTAACACTCTGTTTCTTAGAGATTTTTAAGGAAAAAAGATGAAATGACTAAAACAGTTCTGATTGTGACGTAAAATCCCCATCAATCATTCCATTCCATTTAAGAAAAAGGTAAAAGAACTAGCAGATGTGTTGAAAAGTGGTGAATACCTTTACAAGAAAAAAAGAAAGGGAGTGAGTTGGTGGCGTTTTAGGTGGAGAGTTCCACTGATTTGGAGGACGAGAACACGTCAAATGGACGGCTTGCTTTTTTGCTTTATTATCATTATGAGCCAGAGGAGGTGGTTTTTATAATTCTATTGCTTGCGGTGCTGGAAGGAAATTACTAGAGAACTCATGGAGCTGGGTTTGAACGAGTCCAATACAGGAGTCTTTGTTTTTCTTTAAGGAAAAAAAAAAACAATCTTTACCACTTGTTTCAAAACCAGAGCATCACCAAAGTAATAGTTTCGGGAACCGAGCCACGCCTGCATTCCCAAACGGAGCCTGGAATTTGAACGAAATGAAGTTAGGAACATAGGATTTATGGTTGATGGGTATGGTAAAAATGAATGGATATATTATTTTGTATAAGAAGGGTTTCAGTCCCCCAGAAAAAATTACAATTTTTGTTCCAGCTTGTACAGGATGGATGAAGGGGGGAAAAATGGTTTCAAAAAGGGAAGAAAAAAGAAAATATGAAAGAATTTTCTGTGTCATCATTTCTATAAACAGAAAAGAATAAATCAACTAGGAGCTAGCTACTTGTACTGAAGCCAGTGATTCCCTTCCCCATGAGGCAATGACTGTGTTTTAGAGATGGGGTGTGTTCTTTGCAAAAGTTCCTCCCCTGCTAGCACTGGCAAGCCTGTAATCGGCCGTAATTCTCCGCTAGAATTAGTTGTCGGAGTGGACACCTTACGATTCATTAAACCAGTGCTTCTTGAATGGAGAAAGCTTCTTGGTGACAAGTTCACTTGCTCCAAAGCCCGGAACTGAAGTTCTGAAGGGTAGTCCCTCACGCAGCCAATCCGCGGTCCAGCTCCTGTTGTCCATTTGCAAGACAACTGCTTCCCCAATTGATATGACGCGATTCCTTTCTTAGAGTTAATCCTTTCGATGATCGCGTCATCGGGAACATTTTGTTCATCATCCCCTTCCTGTTCTTCATCAAACAAGTTGTCATTTGACGCCAAGGAATGCTTTTCTGTGCCTGACCCTTCTTCTGCCGACGATACATAACCATCTTCCACCGGAGAAGATGTATTGCCGCCATGCGATCCAACCATGTGATTTTCAATTTCCATTTTCTCAACCAATCCACTCTTTTCTGGCACTTCAAGATTGGACAATATTCTACCAAAGTTGCTGAGTCGCCTTGACTTCTGTTTTTCTAATACAGAAGAAGTCTCTTCTTCAGCAGAATCGGTATTTTCAGGAGTCAATTCTGGAACATTGATTTCCTCGGTTACTAAATCATTCACTTCTTGACTCAAATCATCATCTGATGAGTTGCTTCTAAGGTGTTTGCTGCTTTTTTGTTTGTAAGGAACGCTGTCTTCCTCGTCCGTAGGACTTGTCTGCAATACCAGGGAAAGGAAAGGCTCAGCAAATGACCTGCTAGTTCCCATCACTACAATAAAATCTATATCATAAGAAAAGAATAGAATTACTTTAAATTATTTACCTGCACATCTGTGAGATCCACATTTTTTTCTCCGAGGAACAAAAGGAAGTCCTGAAAATTTTCTTCTGTAGGCTGATAATGACCACTGTGAGGCCAAACTGCCTGACAAAAATAGAAAGTAGCCACAGTTAACAGATATGTTGTATATCAGAAGACCATTAAGGAACTTTCGCATAAATGCAATGAATTATTATGTTATGGTAGTTATACCTTAAGAACTCCACCGTCAACAACTAATCTACCAGCAGCAGTTGTGGCTCCACCAGCCAAGAAACTAGAATGCTGAAATGTGCCTTTCTTCTTCTTGCCAACATACAAGGTCTTTGATGTGCTGAGAACAAAAATCCACTTGGCATCTTTTGTGGTTTGGAGAAGCTCCCTTGACTCCTTATAGAGAAGCTTCCCACCCTCTATAACAACTTTATAGGCCTTTCTTTCCATCTGCAATGGTAAATGTTTATCAGTAAAAGCAATTACCTTGTAGAATAAAGGGCTGCGTAAAAAAGTGTTAATTAGAAAGCTCACCGGACCAAGATACTTGATGCACTGTTGTTGAAGTTTTGATCGAGGGCATTTTTCAAGATTCACTTCCTTGCCTTCTCCTATATCTAACCTGCAGTTGCAAAGACAGTATAAACAGAGTTCAACTTTGAATCCAAGGTGTCTAGACTCAAAATTTTAATCAAGTAACATGGATAAAAAAAAAACCTTACCAGTAAAAAAATGGTTCTCTGCTTTTGGAATCATGCCATTGAAGGTAATAGAAATGAAGATTATGCCCATATCGATGCCGTGGGTCAATCTGTTTTGAACAAGATGCAATAAAGATTCAGAATCAGAGTGATCGAAGAGCAATAATTAACCAATATAGGTTCCATAGAATTTCTGCATTTGACTTACCGCTTCAAGCCAGTGTTGTAAAGCAAGTTTTTGTGCTTTATCGTTCTTTGATAAGCCTTTTCCAACCTTTGCAGCTCTTGTTCTTGCTCTTGACCATCGAGAAATGGCAGACTCATGTTTCTCAATGTCAAAGAATGAAATAGAACTCCGCTTGAGTTCAGCAAAGTCTAAGAGTTTCCACCTGAGATTATAAAAACTAATTTTGTTAGAACAAGGTTAGGCGTCCTTAATATTTCGTAAGAAGTGGAGCAGGATTGGTACTCATTAATAGACACATACCAGCTCTGCTCCACAAGAACTGCACAATCTGCGAGCTTTCTCCTGGTTCGGAAGCTCTTGTACACTTTCTGCAATTTTACAGCGGCCTGGTGCTTGGGGCTGGTGGGATCAAAAATTGCCAGCTTTCTTATCGTCTCCAAATTATCATCTGAGATCAGGCACTGGTTATCCATCTCTTTGCTGTTTATGCTAGCCAACTTTGCGGGGGCTTCTTTTTCTTTGTCTGATGGAGAGGCTCTAATGGACACCATTCTTTCCAATTCTCCTCCTTTAAAACTAACAGATCTTTCTACTATCATCTTCCCAGAGGATAAAGACTTCGATATTGTAGGCTCAAAATTTTTCCTGCCAAAACTAACTGACCGCACCGGAGTTTTGGCTTCATCGTCTCCAAAGTTGATGGATTTTACAATAACGGATTCTAAGCCAGTATCCACATCGATGTCCTCAGAAAATGGGCAGGAAAAGGATATTCCCATTCAAGAAGGGAAGGGTTTCCAGCAATCTACACTTTCCGGATTCCTGTGTTCAAACAAAACCGATTCACAGAAGTTAATTTTAAATGATACAATATAAGATGTCAAAATTTCCAGAACCGGACAATACTGATTTGCATGTTCTTGTAAACAAATGCAGAAATCTCGGAACACTCATGCTTTCTCTTGGTAGCATTGCCTAATAAGGTACTTGGTTGAAACACCAATAACATAACACAAGAAGAATAAGCTATATGATATAAAATGAAGAAACAGGACAGCATTTTAACTATGAAGATGAATTTATCATAGCAGAGAACAACTCCATGGATCTGCAAACCCATTTTGCAAACTAAAAATTATTTCTTCAATCAAACCCAAAATTCCAAATAAACAGAGTCACCTACTTTTATTCAAACAAGTAGAGGACAAAATGAAGAAATCCCAGAACATCAAATGTCCATAAAAATAACATCTTGCTGCATCAAATTTGAAGAAAAAAACCAACAAAACCATTTCAAAAAATACAAGGTCTCAAAAATCACATTACCAATCTAACATGATAATAGCTGTAATCAAGAATGGCCAAGAACACAACTTTTTGCAGAAAAACAAATTCATCAAGAATGCAAAAGGACCAAACATGTACCATTATAGAACACAGGATTCCAGAAACAGCAAAGAAACTAAAAACAGAAAAAATAATCAAAGCCCGAGAATATATGTAGGAAGCATTACCTTGAATTGTGGATTAATAATCCAATTATAGGTAAGAAAATCCGGGTTAAAAGGGGTTAGCTTGTTTGATCTTTGATGTTTTTTCGAGCTTGTTTTTGAGAGAGAAAGAGGAGGAGAGAGTTTTGAGGTTGTCAAAGGTTAAAAGAAGGAACTATTATATAGGCAGCAGACATGGATAGTGAGAGCTCTAAAGACACAGAGAGAGAGAGAGAGAGAGAGAGAGAGAGAGAGACTTTTCTTTCCAGCCACGTGAAGTAGACCATGTTTATGTTAGAACCAGGAGGTTTCGTTCTCCAAACATATAAAAAGAAAAGAAAATATTTAATCCCACAAGAAAAACAATTGATTGATTAGCATCAAAATTAATATAATCTCATATTAAGGGTTGTTTCCCTTATTTAGAGCCAATTCATCTATGACGTTTTAAACCGTGATTGACCCTATATAAATTATTAAAATATTAAATTTTAAACACAAACACACAGTTAAATAAAAACAAGGTGACTCTTTTTATTCCAAAAGGGTGTGGACGGGTTTTCTTGCGTTGCAAGGTTTTAGCAATTTGGAAATTACGTATTTTAATTGATATTTACGACTGTTGACAACGAGAGGGATTTTTGTGTTGCCAGTGAAACTTCGTAAATTACGAGTAATTAGCTTAAATAGTCACTTCTTATCTCCTAAAGATCTGCATATAAAGTTTAACGAGAATATATGATTAATTAGGCTCCCGAAAATACCAAAAATAAAATAAAATGAAAGGGATTTAAAGCATTCACCATCAACTTCCTTGCACATTTTCCTGGAAAATGACATCAAGTTTGATGTCTTCATGCTAAAATGTGCTTAGCAAAAATTTTCAGGTAATTTCTATTTTCATCCTTTTTTTTTTGCCAGGCAAAATCAAACACACGAGTAACTGTCTTAATATATATATTTTCCTAGAAATGAGATTACTTTCTTTGATAGCAAATCGTTATCTCTTTTCTTAATGAGATCCGTACTATTCAATTACAAGTTCCGAGTAAATTCGTGCCTAGTTTGACTGGATTATTAATTGAAAGAAGTAAAAAAGAAAAGGGTGTGTGTGTATAAAGTGTTCGTTTGAGAGTGCTAATTAGAAGAAGCAACTATATATGTTCTTACTCATTTGTCGGCCCTTCTAGGTTTTACAAAGGTTTTTAAATTCATTCCTCAATTAATCCAAATTAATTTTTATATAAATAGAAAATCAAAATAATGATATTTTGACCCGAAAAATAGCAATGAGTTTTCAACTAGATCTATCAAATCAACAAAATAACAAGTCAATAACGTTTTTAGCAAGGCTAAACCGACATAATTGCCACTCTAAATTTTTTTAATTTAATCAATGTCATATCAGGTTCTAAATCAAGCAGATTCCAAGTCAACCCTACTAGCTCGATGATTCAGGTTTTATAATTATGGATTTATGAAGTCATCATCGCATAAACCATATCATTCATAGTTTTCTTTTCATATCAAAAAGTGAGAGATTGGACTTGTTCTTGTATAGATCCCCAGATCGCACGTCAGTCAAGGTACAATGTTTAAGTCATCACTAACGTTATTTGCTTAGCTTACAAGCTTCTGTTTAGTCGTGACCTTTCCCTGTTGTTTGTCTACCTGGAACCACAAAGAAACTGCTAGCCAATTCTTCCGGGGGGGGATAATTAGATAAGGCTGACTATTTATTGGGGTGGATTTGGTAGATTGACGTGTTTGCATACATGGGATTTTTTGGATGGATATGAATCTTGGAGTTCTTTAATCAAATTACTACTACTAGTATTATTTTTTTGCTATTTTGTAGAAAATAGGAGCTCAAAAGGCACGACCGAAACTTCCATCCATTGTTCTTGAATGGCCCACTCGTTGACTGTACAAATGGGGGTTCTTTTATGGGCTAGCAACAACAAAAAGTCGTTGTAAAGTCTAATCCTCGTCCTTGGATTTATCTTTAAAATAAAAAATAATAATCAAAGGTTTTGGGGTGATGGGCACTTCAAATACGAAAAATATTATCTGTCCTAGCTAGGATTATTTTATGTCTTCAAGTGATGTGTTCGATTCTGGGAGGATTATTTGAGGCGAGACAAGTGACGACGCTACAATATTGCCTTGTGCCCTACAAATAAATACCAATTATGGAGGCTTGACAATTATTTATCTCGAAGTCACAACCTCTCTCATTTACATGCTCGCAATTACTTATTGAATCAAATCTTGGATATATACTCCGAGATTGTTTCTCAAATTCAGTTCTCGAATTATTTGCAATTAACTTGACATTTCAACTTAATTAATGTTTTGAAATCTTCGGTTTTGGTTTCAAAGCAAGGTTACATTATAGGTCGCGTGACATTAAAAAAAAATATAGAAATAAAGATAAAACATGATGAATTCTCTCAAGCCTTGCATTTTCTGCTACCAAGTTTTTTTCTTACTTTAAAAAGAAAAAAGAAAGAATTCAAGATGAGCACGAACTGATGACCTTTTCTTTTCGTATCTTGAATATGCTGGCAGAACCTTCTTCATAGTTAGAAATAGTCTGGTGCGTACGTATCCCATAAAAACTGGAGTTGTAAAGTGGTGTAATTAATTAAATAGTGCCCTTGCCTCATTCATCACGTACGTACGTGATCAATGATCCCACGTAGACTAGCTATATTCAAATACACAAACTGCTGGAAACGATGCTTCCACGTTGATCTTCTGCGATGAAATCTAGAATTATTTGATCATCTATTGGCTCATTAAAATGGGTTTGATTTATAAATTAAAATGCATCATTTATTTTAACTGACCTAAATGAAATCTCGAACCCACATGATTCTAAGCTTATATTTGGACTGGCGACATTTATTTAACGACGCAAATCACATCACGCGTAGCCAGAAACGAAAAAAAAAAAAAAAACAAGGATGCCAGGGAGAGTCTAAACTATTTAGAGGTGTCGGAAAGTAATGCACAGCAAGAACATTGAATTAAATATTTAATTAAACATGTTCACAACAAAATCAAGGAAGTTTTTTGGATTTGGGTGCGGACAACAGCTGTTTTCATGCATCGAAGATTCTTCATGCAATCGCGATGGCTCAACCATGCATGTATACAAAGGCATTCGTTTCCAAGGTAGTCAAAATCGCGAGCCAACTCGTAAAATCGTACGATTTTGCGAGTTGTTCAAATCTGTTGACTGAAAGAAAATCGAAACCGGTCAAACTCGGTCAAACTCGTAGAAAAATCGTTCAAAATCGTAAAAAATCGTAGAATAATAATAATAATAATAATAATAAAATAATATTTAATTATATTTAAATTCATTTTTAAAATTTAAATATAATTAAAAATAATAATTTTTGTACGGACATTTTACGATCTTTCTACGATTTTACGATCCGATCTTACGATCCGATTTTTCGGAGTCCTTTCCGATCCGTGTCAAAATCTCGATTTTGACTGCCTTGTTCGTTTCAATTAAAAGGAATATGATTCTTAACTGGCTTTCAACTAATATAATTCGAATTTGAATTATTCATCTATTAAATATAACAAGCTAAAAACATATATATAAACAAAGCATTATCACTCACCCTGCTCCCGTCTAACACTCCGTCACTGATGAGTTCAAGCTTTAATTAGTTTAACTCCAAGTATACGTACCATCAAATTCACATGCCGTCACCACTATAAAAGTCGGACCGCAACCATCATGCCATGTTGTCGAGCGTGCTTGCTTAATCTAATATTAGGTAAGGATCTTGGATTCAAGACTTAAATAATTCAAGATATGACCTGTCAAATGAGCACATCTTTTTAGCATTCATAAGCTCATTTTATTATTATTATTATTATTATTTATAGCTTAATGATAATAAAAACATTAAAATGAAGTGTTTTGAATGGGAGAAAACCACTCAATCATGTAATCATAATAATGACAAAAGCAAATCGGACAAAGCATCGTCACTCACAGCTGGCATTTCAGATCTCTGTACTTAAAAACTCAACGGCATGGAGATGGGTACTTTGTACCGTACAGGGTGGTCCGAGGCTCCCTAGAAACCCTATGTATTTGACCACGTGGTGCTGCTTGGGTGTGAGTGTACATACCGTATCCCATGACAGTAGCCGGTGTAGAAGATTAGTTCGCTCCCACAATTTCTTAAGGTAATTGATGACGGTGCTGACGAGGGATATTCCTAACCCGTACTTGTTTAATTTCTTATCCAATGAATACAGCCCAAGTGCTCTCGTTTTGGAATCGACAAGTGGTCATCAAGAGCTACTCATAAACCCTAATTTAGCTTTAACAGCGCCAAATACGGAGACCAGGAAGTAAGAGACGATCCACCACGAATTAATATTATTTTTTATATATATAAAATTAAAAGTCTAGGTTTCGGTGAGGGGATGTGGATCTCCGTGAGATTTTGTGATGGATGGAAAATTTTGATCATGATCATGATCTTCAAATTCATCCACCTCTCTTCCTCTTTTCAAGTTCCTGAATTTATTATTGGAATTCCCTGTGCAAATTATTACTCACAGCTACATCTACCGTACAAATTATCTCCTAAATATTCCTTGCGTGTTCTGGTTACATGGATCTACCATACAAATTATGTAGCCGGAGGTATAAATCTATCATACAGTGGCTTCAGACCTTCTTCATAGCATAATAAAAAAAACTATTTCTTTAATTATTATTTTTTGTGTAAAAAAGGAGGTGGCCATTCATTTATGGTCAGATAATTAATATTTCCAAGGTAAATTTATTTTGAACCTATTAAAAGCTGTTTATGGGGAATTATTTTTAAATTACAATTTAAAGGCACTTCATATTTTTTTATCAAATCAAATATCCTTAACCTGTTTTTAATTTTCATAGATGAGACTTGAGAGATCCTATTTTCATCCACGTCTGAACTAATCTATTTTAGAAATCTCTTCATATAAGATAATAATGAGGGGATGCCGCGTAGCTGGAAAGCATGCGAGGGAATTAAATAAAGCCAGCTGTCATTGTTCATCGCTTCCACAGTCATGGCGGTAGGGGTTCGTAGACGCAAGAAACACGGTTGGCAGTGCCACCGACGACAGCCAAAAACATAAACAATGACGACATGAAAGAGATGGCTATGATGGAGGATAGTTTCTATCCAAGGGTGGCGCTGTTGGTGGTGGTGCTGGTGGCGGCGGTGACCACTGACGTTGAGAGCCGACGATTATAGGATTTTTTTGCATTTTGTACTTACATGTGCATAAGAGAGAGAAAAACATATCATATGTTTAGACTAATATAAAATAAATTTATTATAGAAACACTTATATAGAGCAGAGGGGTGCTTCGAATCGAAATTCAACTTGTTTTCATCAAGATTTGATTTTTCGTTTTTGTTTCATATTATTTTTTGCTAATGTTTTTGAATTATTTTGATACATTGATAGAAAATAATATTTTTTTAAAAAATTATTTTAATGTATTTTGGATACAATTGTTTTTTGAGAAACAACCGCTATTATATTTCTGAACACCCTCTCAACCTATTGTGAGATGGATATTCTTATGTAAAACAAACAAATAAAAAAACATATTTAAATGAATCAAAAGCGTATTATTTTAAAATTTACAAAACCAAGTAATTATATAAGATACTCGCTGCAAAAAGCGTAAGCTAGTGTAGTTATCAAATGACCGTGAGTGTTTTAAAGCGTGGTGGCTTATGATTTAAAAAATTAATAAAAAAATAAAAAAAAAACTTCACGCGTATGTATGTGTGTGTGTATGCATGGATGTATGTAGCACACATAGGAGAAGGGTATGTGGTTACGTACAAGACTCCAAGTAAAAGTCAGCTCTTTTTTATTACCACTAGCCAGGACCACGACAGAGGAAGTGAGTGGTCGAGTGTTCAACAGGATCATGTCGTTGACCTTTGCTGGATCTGAATTCGTTTCTTTACCAACCCTCTTAATTTCTACCGGTCAAACCTTGCTCCACACTCTTCTTCCCAGCTGGGGATCATGGTTTTTCTTTTATTGATTTTTCATGGGATGCTATTAAATATGAAATTGAACTGCTGTATTTAAATAGAATAGAATATATATATATTATATTGGAATCATTTTTATCGAGATATTAAGTTTTACCAGGACACGGTCCACGCGAAAGAATAGCCATTCTGTTTTGATTTTTATTCTTCCAAGCCTTCTAGGTTTTTTACCACATTTTTCTCGTCCAATGAAAACAAAAAAAATTCCCGGGGAGGCTTAAATGTCAAGTCTCATGTGCAAGGGCAGGTTGTCCTTGGAAGTTCGCCCAGGGTCCTATGTGCATATATATATATATATATGCTTGCAAGCGAATGGGACGAGTGACCTCCACCCACAACACGGTTTTGGAGGGTGGTGGACATTTCAATACGAGTTTTTTTAATAAATAAAATATATTCATTCTTTTCAAGTAAAAATAATTGCTATTCTTATCTCGAATACCATTTTTATCCTTTAAGCATGTTTATTTTTATAGTCGAAGTTGTTCTTTGTATCCATACTTTTGCAAGTAAATTATAAATTACTTTCTTTATTTTTGGAAAATGAATTGGTTTTAAAATAAATAAATAGCTCTTAATTATGTTTTCAAATGTATTCATCAATTTTATGGGTTTTATTTGAAAAAAAATATTTATGATCTATTTTAGAATTATAAAATCGATAATAAGAAAAGACTTGAAAATAAAAAAAAATACTGGATTAAGCATAGTCAACGCACGTAAAGGAATTACTAATTAATTTCGAGAGAGAAAATAGTGGACTCATTCTTTATGAATTGCATCCCATCTAAATCTTTATTGGATCGATTTTCAAGCCTTTAAGTTAAATTGGAAAATGAGAAGGAAAGAAGGGTTACAAAATCAAGTCTTCTCATAATTCAAGATCTGCTCAAACCTAACAAGCTCAAGGAGTAATGAAGGATTGCATGTGATGAGCCTGACACGTGTGTGCTGTCCAGTTATATATCAGTTGCTAATAATATATGTTTTTTTCTCTTTAATTAAAACATATTTCAAGCCTATATTTCTCATTATATTAAACACCTCTCAAGACTAGTTTACAATGGACCCACAAAAGGGTGGGTTTCCAAGTACACAGAGATAATCACTCCATCTCTTCCCCCGCCACCGTCCATCATGGTTGCCTAGGTTGGTTTGGACGGTGGTTGATGTGAGTTGTCGGTCCCCATGATATAAATGCAACACTAACACAGAGTGAGCACGAGGAGTACTTGTGAGTAAGACCCTGAGAAAAGGGATGGTCGGTCCGGGGCGTGGCGCGGCGGGGCGGTCACTCACAGCCTTGACCTATCCATCGTTCCATACACACACATCAATGGATGGTACTTTCCTCTTTTTCACATTTTTAGTGTTCTCACCCTTTCAAAACCACAAGACCTCTTTAGATCACACCATAACATGTGGAGATTCTTGTTGAATTTATTTTTAGAAATATATTAAAATAATATTTTATTTATTTATTTATTAAAAAAATATTTTTGATCTTAATACATCAAAAAAATTTAAAAATATTAAACAATTAATTTAAAATAATAATAAAAATCAATTTTTTTTTCAAAAACATGTATGAAATGCAGTGTAAAACACCCTCTAATTAAATCTATCCACCCAAACCTAAAATGAGTAAATATGATGTGAAACGGAGTGGGTCATCTATACCAAAATCAATGAATTCGTAGTTATCATCTTTTATGAATTGCGACCCGTTCAAACTCCAACGAATGGATGGATGGATGATAGGATGGAATGTGCTCATTTATTACCTTAACCACTCTTATAAACAATAGATGTAGGTCAAGATTGTAGATTTCCGAACACGCAAACTTTATGGCTTGATTTACATTGGTACAAGGATGTTAGTTTCAAAGTTACTAAACCCTAACCCAAAGCTTAAGTTATGGGATGGACGAGTTCGTCCATGTCATTTAAAATAATAACATCTCATTTTAATTGTTTTTAAAATCAAGCCAAGGTAACTTCCGCTTCATTAATTTGTTTGAAAACTCGAGTCAATTCAAGTTTGGATCAACGAGGAGGGGCAGAACATTAACTAATTTATGATGATAATACATAATGCATGCCACTTATAATAACAAAGAAGACAGTTTTAACGTGAAAGAAATAGCTAGAAATTCTCCTTTTCCCTGTAATTTCATGAATATTTTAGATGAAATACAAGCAAATTTATACTCGCCGACCCCTACGATTTCCCCACTTTTGGTCCCTTTCACACGAAGTTGCCAAGCTCGTCCTGAAGAACTTGTCAAACACGACTACCAAGCCATTATTAAATTGGTCGCCGAGCAGACAGCTTGTCAAGCAAGGATGGGGAGTCAAAACCCCGGGCAGAAAGCGAAGATAAGAACGAATTCTACTGCGCAGAAAAATGGAGAGTCAAAAATACGGCTTAACTCTTCAGTAAATGCAAGGAATTCTGTAGGGTGCATTCAAACTTTTCAAGGAAATAAAAACCATCACTTTCGACAAAAATGTGGTGAAAAAAGAAATTGACCAACAGCTCCATTTGGGGCTCCAATCTTTAAAAGGAATTTCCCCCATCACTTTCGAGTTTCGACAGAAATGCAAGGGGTTGTTTTTTCAAACCCTAAACCCATTCAACATTCAATCCCATATTCTAACTCTTTAAATATTTTCAAGATGATCATGGATATTTCCAGGTTCATTTTTATATATATACTTGAGCTAGAATTTCATCGATCGATGGTACCGTGATTGTTTGGCATTTAAAAGTATTTTTAAAAAACACCAGCACCTGGACCTCAAGTTCCCGTCCAAGTTGCACGCAGCATAGAGAGCCCTCACAACTACAAGATTTTGACTTCCTCCCACACGGGATTGATTGATTGATTGACTAGATAAAGAAAGAAGTAATTGATGAAGCCGAGAAATTTAGCTGCAAAGAAAATGGGTGTTGACCTCGGCAATGTAAATAGTCAAGAAAGTACACAGGCATATATCGTTTTCTTCCATGAACGAATGATCAACGGAGAGCTCACGTGAGGAGGAGGAGGAGTCTGAAAACCTGAAGATAGAAAACGCGTCGACCTCTGGTGATTGAATTGCATGCCACATTTTCTCCCTAATTAACTTGCAATATGGTTTCACGATGATGTGCCGCTTGCCCCGATGAATTTGGAACCCGAGACAAGACTGACTTGGTCTGCAGATCACTACGTACGTGGCAGTTGAAGATTTTCAGATATTTTGTAATTATTATAATTATAATATACACTCAAAATATCCTGAACATTATCTTATCACGTTTATTATTTTTTTAGCTTTCAATCAAACAAAACATGAACTTAATATTTTGCTTTTTTTTATTGTCTTGAACAATTATATTGTTTTTTAATAGAAACAATGATTTTGGTTAAAAACAGTGTGTTCACTAAGATAAACAAGAAACAAATGAATAGAAAATAATTGTATTTTTGATTTTAATAACAACATAAAAAAGATTTTTGACAAGATTAAGAAGGTAAGAGAAGAAGAGGTAAACTACCTTAAAAAGACCACTCAAATCATCTCTAATTAGACCACCTACAAGAGAGATGGAGGGTCAAAGGATTGTTTTTGGTCATTGCTAATGGGCTTCACGGGGACACTTGAGAATCCTCAGCGAAGACCGCCTGACCCCTGCCCGGCCGCTTACAAGGCCAGCAGAGCACCAGTTGACCATCTATATTTTTATCCTCTCCTCGACAAAGGAACGCATTTTCAACTCAAATTTGGTGGGATATCATCAGATGAGCAGTTGCCATGACCGCAAGAAACGATGCGCCTTTTGCTTTCTGCTTTGCGGTCAAGTTCTTATTCAACCGTACCTACTGAAGCAAGCTGTCACCTCCAAAAAGGCTAAAACCCCACCAATTGTAACCCAAATCCATGGCATTATTATATCTGCAAGGAAAATCCCGAGCTAGCTAGCAGGGCATGTTTGCAGCCTTCAATTCTCAAAACTCGGGCATAGATTTATTGTTTCTGGTAGGCTTATCGCCATGTGAACAATCATGCTGTGTAGATAATAGGTGTCACACCTGGACAAAACTGCTTACCCCAACTTGACGACCCGTTGATCATGATTCAAGCCAGTTTTGTTTTATTTTTTCCACCAAAACAATGTTTTTCATGGGTTTTTTTTTAAGGAAAAATAATAATAAATTGAGCCAACCGACTTCTGATCTAGGGCTTGAGCTCCACCGACGCCCAAGTTGGTCTTGTAACTATGCCGTGGACTGCAGAGTGAGCTCCTTGTTGTACAGTTCTCAAATGTCAAAGGCTAGTGGCAAAAAGTGAGCGAACAAATTTCAAAAGGACAGCAAAGACAGCATCTGGAGGTACGGAAAATCAGATCTGGCATTTAATTCAATAACCTGTTCATCTGGGGGGGTGGGGCACAAGAAAATTGATAAGAAAGCTTGAGAATACAAGATCCAGATTATCCAGCATGTAAGTCAAGAAAGTTCGCTGGCTGGGCAGATCTTCTTGTTAGTGTCTTGCTCATAAATGTCACCACAAAATTATTAGGTAGATCTCAAATCCAAGGCTGCCCCTGTAGCCCTAGAGTTTTTCATGGTGAAATTTTCTAGCTGCAATCCTGAGGATCACGAAGCTATTCTGACTGGCAGGAGGAGTGATTTCACCTGGCTATAGATGTGGTCAGTGAATCCAGTTGTGGTGCAACTTCTAAGACCCTGGTCCATCTCAAAAGCTGACACAGGTGGAATCAGGCCCAGATTAACGAAACCACAGATACTTTGGTGTTTGCATTAGTGTAGCAGCTTCTTAGACCATAGAGTATATTCTTATGAAGCCCAATGCTGGCCAACAGCATTGGACCTCATCATAGATTTCCTTGCTTTCATTCTAGGAAGCATAGGGAGGATTTAATACTGATAATATTATGTAAGAGTATTCATTCAATGTTTTAATAAAAACAATAGAAACTACAAAAATTACAGGCAGATTACAAGTTAAAAGGAGGCATAATGGCCAGGCAAGAAGTAACAGAGGATGATAGGAGGCAAGTTCATGGCGTGCCATATACATATACAGTATTAAAACACAAGCTGGATTAATCACGTTCACCATTTCTCAACATAAGACATCCTATTGCATCGAATCCTCGGACTCATCTGAATCACTTCTCTCAGGTTCTTCTGCATTAGCTGTTGTTTCTGGTACATCAGGCTTTGCTTCAGGGGCAGGCTCAGGTTTCTTATTCGCTTTACGAGCATTCTGTTCACCGTCTTCCTCTTGCTCATTAGCTTCAGCTTGTAAGAATTCAGTTAAGGGTACACTTGAATGATAAAATAAACACATTCAACTATTCAAACAAAGAATACTGTATTACTGGTGGGACTCCACTGAAACACAAGCCACCCTCAAATTCTCCAAGGGGAATGTTGCTTTAAAGGAATAGTAAAAATTAAGACAATCAAATTGAATTTTAAGAGCACAATTTACCAACAATTGATGCAATTACCGATGAGCTGAGTTTGGTTATCGGCAGATTACACAGGGTGTGCTTGGCATTGCAGTCCCATAGAATCCAACACAAATTGGATGGAGGAAAATTGCCTGGCTGCCAAAACCATCCTTGATAATCTGCATGCCAGTAAGGGACACCCCCCCAAGCTTCTTGTTTTTGCAATGGATATATACCCATTTTTGCCAAGAGCATGCAAATCTATGGTTTGCTAGAAGCTGAAGAACTTCTAATTCTCTTTGAGCTGAGAAAACAATGCTGAAGATATGCATGATACTAAGGATATCAGCATTTTCAACCGTGCCTCCGGCCATGATATTCAGAAGATCTTTCTCAACACGCTGTACAAGCTCAGGCTGTCAATAGTAAGACCACCACAGTCAGTAAAGGCAGCAGGTTGAAAAGGACCAAAATAAAAGTTGCTACACACAATTTGACCTCATCATACTTCAAAATGTCCAAAAAAAAAGTTTTTGATTCTTAGATTCAAAATCAAAATCTTGGAAGTATTCTTGATTCTAGATTCAACATCAAAATTTTGGAAGTATTCAGATCATTAGTACATTGAGGTACGGCTCCCTACGAAATCTTCTCTTTCGAGCATCCCTCATAGGAGGAGTGAGCCCATGTCTGTACTCCACCACATCTGGAGCAGTATCCCCTGCTTCTCTAACCATAATCATCTGTCAAAATCAAACAGTCATCGTAGCAGCAACTTAGAAATGAATGTCTTTCACGAATATAAACTGAGTGTTAACACGTGCTATACCTGACCAATGTCTGCAGTTTTAACCAGTGCACAATCGTCATATGTTTTGTACGACTCTACAACACAAGGAAGATCCAAGAGAGATGCAGGGAAATGTTCATTTCCAATGATAAATGTGCCACTCCTTCCATCCTCTGCAAAGCAAGATATTCCATGTTCATGAATAGGCCACTAGTCAAAGAAACAAGAATGATTTCATACTACACTTTTATCAACAAAAAAATAATTGAATTAAAAAAAATAAGGAAAGGGAAAAAATTAAAAGAGAGAGAGAGAGGAGAGAAAAATTAAGTTGTTTCAGAGCTCTGGAGAATAGATGTATCTTTGTGACTAACATAGAGAAAGGATAGCTAACTCATATAAAAATTTCTGTTGGCTGTTCTATCGGTAAGGCATCTGTTGGAACAGAAAAACTGACACCAAATTGATACATGTCCTACACCTAGTACCAGATTAATGTAAGATCACACCACAGGTAGATGGGAAAAGGTCCAGAATTAACATTTGATAGCTTCCCCATAGAAAAGAGGCATTATTCTGAATCACAATAATATATCTATCCTAGCAAACTAAATCCAAGAAACCACCACAAGATCTACTCCAAATGGGAAAACTTGAATGTATTTTCATTGAGAGTCTGTAGCAGCATAGAGCATGACTTTGTTCATACAGCCTTGTCACAAGGTTGATAAATAAATTAAACTGCTAAACCATAAAGCTAAAATTGAAGGGTTGCACAAATGGGCCAAACTTATGGATCACAACCATGAAGCGATTACAAAATGTAACTTTCTATTGTTATAAACTAAACCTCATTGTCTATTAAGGAGCAATACACTGTGGATTGAATCTATTGAGATAGAGATCCTAATTCCTAAAATACTCTACATGTAACAACAACCAAGAACATCATAAAATGCAAGGGAAGGATGTTCTCACCAGAAAAAGACAAATCCAATGATTGTTCCTCAGAAGAAGAAGCAGTTTCACTCAAAAGGCGATCCAACTTCTCCGCAATAGAAGGTGTAACTCTTAGAATAAATTGTTCCTCCATTCGTACTACACAAACAATCAACAACACAACAACCTCTACACACTTTAACGATCCACCTCAATTCAACACACATAAAAACCATCCTCCGAAACCTCCAGATAGGTATTTACAATTTTTCTTCTAAGACTATAGCGATATAAAGTAGATATCTTTAACAAAAAAATTGACTCCTATAATCTAGCTTCAATGACAGGAAAAACAAACAGAAGGATTAGAATGTGCAAGAGTTTATATTCCATAATTCAAAGATGCTCTCTATCTCAATTTAAACTGATGGGCAAAGAAGAGTTTTTTCTTTAATCTACAAATCGTATCCTAAATTGCAAGCCAAAACCTCAAGAAGACACGAGAAAAACCATGTAAACATGCATTTAATCTATAAATATATGCCAGAACAGAAAGCAATCAAAACCCAGATACCATCTTCAGAAATAAGCAAAACCCAGTTCAGATTACACCCTATATTTTTGAGATTAAAAAAGAAAAGAAGAGATTATTCTTTGATCATCTATTTAAGAAGAAAAAAACAGAGGAGGAGCAAATTTTTTTAACCTGCATAAAGAGCTGCTTAAGGAGATGGGAAATCAGCTTCTGCTACTGCTCCTGTTCAAACGTCTCTCTTTCCGAAGAGATCGTGTGTAATGTATGTACGTGGGAAACCAGAGGCAGAGTCTCTCCGTTCTGTGGTCTCTGATTTGCTCTATGCTTGCAGGTTTTTTGGGGCAAACTTCAAACATATCCCCCAACTATTTATGAAGTATCAATTTTACCATCAAACAACTTAATATCAAATTTCCCCTCAAACTTTCAGAGATCAACAAAAACATTTTGTTCATTTAATTGCATTGCATCCATATTTATATCTTGTATTTTAAAGAAAGGTAGGTTTAACCGTTTCATTAAGTTATAACAGAATCCATTGTTGAGAAATAAAGATAGATTGAGGATATAATTGATGTAAGAGATAGTTTGGATGTAAATCTGATGCTACTACAATAGCATGGGGGTATATTTAAGTTTTTTCATGTTATTTTTTATTATAAAATTCATTTTCGTGCGTCAATATGATTTGTCAACCTAAAATGTAATATGATTTTATTTATTTATTTCAGAATAATAGTGTTTTAGATTTTTTTTAAAAATAAAATTTAAACCACTATTATATTGATGAATTGAGTTTAATTAAAATGGTCGGATAGTTGTTTTTAAAAATATTTTTCATTTATAAATATATCAAGATGGTAAATTTAAAATAAAAATTAATTTAAAAAAAATATATATTTTATAAAAATACTCCCAAAACACGTGTAGTGTACTACCAATACCAGGTTTTACGACCCTCGGCCACTGGATTAAGGTACCCAATGGGACCCACAAATCAAAAGGCATAGAACACCTTAACTTAACCGTGGTTAATCCTTAGCCCTTGGCCCTTGGTGTGTAATATATCCACAACCTCTCACTTAACGCCCCTTTCTCTTTGTACCCGTTATCGCAGCCACATCGCCGTCTGCTCTCAAATTATCTCCTCCGCGGAACCCTAATTTTCTGATTAACAGGTCTCTCTTTCCCTCCTTAGCTTTCTCTGTCACGGTTCAGTGAAGATTCTTATTGTCGTTTCGATCTCTCTCGACTGTTGCTTTCTTTCTTTACGTGTTTATGGCTTGAATATTAGTGTAAGTAGTCAATGTTGGTTTTTTTTGAGTTAATCCATATTTTAAGGGTTTAATGCTCTATTTAGGTTAATGGGTTTCTGTTACAAAGGAAGATAAATGATGGGTTCTTCTAAATACGTGTAAATTAATGGAAGATAGGAATGGGTCTGATGCAAGAAAAAAAGATGAAGTATTTAACGGGTTTAATGAGTTATTAGGAAGGAGATGATGGGTTAGGGTTTTTCTCACATTACATGCTTAGGTTATTGTTATGATTAAGGGGTCTATTCCATATTTTAAGGTTGATGAGGTGGTTATGTGCAATATTTTGTCCAAACTTGGAGGAGAGAAGCTGATTTATGTCTTTAATGCTAAAATATAGTGGGTTTAACTTGTTATTAGCACGTTGATGGGTTATTTTCTCAGGCAGTGAACTCTTCACTTGTTGCATTAGGGAAGCTATCTGGTTAAAGCTGATAACTTTATCATACGACGCCTGTGATTGGATTTTGCTACACATGATTTCATAGTTTCTTACTCTGCTGGGTTTTTCTTCATTTTGGTACTATTTCCTTCACAGGTAAGTTAAAATTGGACAGCGTGCAAACAGTTTTGTGAAGATGAGAGGAAGAAGTTATAGTCCATCACCTCCAAGGGGCTATAGTAGAAGGGGACGGAGTCCTAGTCCCCGGGGACGTTATGGTGGTCGTGGTAGGGATCTTCCTACCAGCCTTCTAGTTCGCA
Source organism: Salix exigua (assembly GCA_032356905.1). NCBI lineage: Eukaryota > Viridiplantae > Streptophyta > Magnoliopsida > Malpighiales > Salicaceae > Salix > Salix exigua. Next base: position 16,833,641 of record CM063597.1, read on the forward strand.
ACCTCCGTCACGATTGCAGGTTTGCCAATTGTTTCACAACTTTTGCTCTTTAACATCTGTATTAGATTTGCAAGTAGTGGATGATCTAAAAAATGTTGCTTCTATGCTTTCTTGCTCTTATGCTTGTCCAACCGTGACCTGGCTAGACACAGGGATCGCACATGCGTGTTAGAATGCTGGAGAGTGAGTGCCTTAAGAGTACTGTTGATCTTAGGAGCATATTAATACATAATGAGCATTCATCTGCTTGGCCTTGGGGCTTTGTGCCCGTGGACCATTTCACTAGTTGCCACTTATGGAAAGTTTTACGTGTGCACAAGAGATAGCAGTAGTGATGTAGTGTTATTTTGTCTCCTTGCGGAGAGAAACTCCACTCAAGTTAACAATGCAATTGGTGGCATTCATGTTGCTGAGAGTGGGTACCTATCCAAAACTAAACCTATCATTATTCTGGATGCGCCACTTCCTATGAATAGCTGAATATTTTGGCACCATAAAATTTATGTTTCTTTTTTCATCAGCACATGACAATTACATAAATGTTATTTGCAGGCCAGAAGACCTTCGCAGGCCATTTGAACAGTTTGGTGCTCTCAAGGACATTTACTTGCCTAGAGACTATTATACTGGGTGAGCATGTCATTTAGCTGTTGATGGATAAAGTTTGCTAATATGATTTTTTCCCTAGATTATTTCTTAAAAAAAAAAAATGGGGTTTTGTGTTTTTTAATTATCTTGTCTTGACATTCATTGGGATTCATGCTGTCAATTGTGTTGTTTGGTATCAATTTCAAAATTAATCCCCCCTGTGAAACTGTTGGGACTGATATTACGAGGTTATTTCCCCAGCATTATGTTCTTTGTTCTCTCTCCTATCATCTGATTTCCTTCTTAACTGCATCAGAAACTTATTAGCTTGAGCCATAGTTTCTGAAACTTTAATGTTTTCTTATAATTTTTGGGAAATTCCAATTATGCTTAGCAGTTTGTTTGGTTTCATCGAGCTGTCCCTTTAAGCCCCCTATTCCTCCAAATTTCTTTTGGGTCATCTCTTCATGATTTAATACTCATCTGTAATCAGAGGTTGGGTTTGTTAATTGAAGTTCTTGAGATTTAACAGTGAAATTAAAGTTTTGAAGACAACAATCAAGTAATTAGAGTCCTTTTGAAGATGATGTTAATGATAGTGAAGATTTGAAGGAAGTTGGGTTTGAATACATTGTGGAGAGGTTCCAAGTCTTGGAAGAGTTTCAAGTCATCTTTAAACTGACACTTGCAAGGTCAGCAGTGTGCTTGCTTTTTCATATCATGACCTTCATATGATGGGGATTGTGTTGGTAAATTTCATTGGCAAAAAGGTTTATGGTTCTTGTGCCCGAGTCCCTTTTTGTAGCTGATTTGTTGGCAATAATCTTCAATCTGTTTCATCATCATCTTCTTTTGGCAGGGAACCCCGTGGTTTTGGTTTTGTTCAATATTCAGATCCTCAAGATGCTGCAGAGGCAAAACATCATATGGATGGTCGTGTCTTTCTTGGCCGGGAGTTGACTGTTGTATTTGCTGAGGAGAATAGGAAGAAGCCAGTTGATATGAGAGCAAGGGAGCGCCCTAGGTAAGTGTTATCTTTTGTTTCTTTGCTTGCCTTACAGGGTTGATGTTGATTGACATGAATGTATTTCATTGAGCAGCTATTTTTCTTCAGTTGAGATAAATCATATGGTTGCTGAATGTCATTTTTTTTGGTTCATCTTTTCCTTCCTGCTGTGCTTTTCCTTTCAAGTCGGGCTGGGGCTGAATGATTTGAATTATTCTGTTCAAAATGAACCTAAACAAAACCAAAAGATTAAATGCATTTTTAGATTGCACTGGTTTCAGAATCTTTTCACATGTCAATCATGCCATGGCATGATATAAGGATGTTTACGGGACTATTATTTCTGAATTTATAAAATGTGTTCATGATTTGTTTTAAATTAAAGCTCGCATAGTCCAAATTCTGGGTTGCATTTTATGATTTACCAGTCTTCCAAAGTTTTCTGTTTTGATAATATTCAAAATGTCTCCATTCTATGAAAGGGGTCGAGTTGGTGATAGAAGAAGATCACCTCCTCGTTATTCTCGGTCACCACGCCATTCTCGCTCTCCACCGCCACGCCATACAAGATCCCGGTCTCACAGTCGTGATTATTATTCCCCTCCAAAGAGAAGGCATCACTCAAGGTTTGCAATTATTACTTCTGGTTCTTTTCTTCTCTCGTAGGTACCCAATATCTGTCTCTTATGTAGGAGCATGTGTGCCCTTTGCATCCAAAGAAAATGCATCAGCTGTTCCAAATTTCTTGTGGAACACTGCTAGGAATGCTTTGTAGTTTCTTATTTACTCTACTTGCTCAGCCTTCACGCCTCAAAACTGTTTGATGTGAGATTATTGATGTAGAAATAGGATACTTTCTGCTACTTATCACTCGTCTTGTAATTGTCCCATTGAGGCACATAGAATTCTGGTACTTTTGAATAATTATTACTCCCTCTTTAATGTGCATGCCTGACCTTTTGCTTTGAAGCAGATCTGTTTCTCCCCAAGAGAGGAGGTACAGTCAAGAGAAGTCATATTCACGATCAAGGAGCCGCAGCCACACTCCAAATAGGGGTCAGAGTCGTAGCCCAGCTAGGATCCAAAGCCGTAGCCCAAGAAGAAGCCGTAGCCTGAATCATGATGAATATCCTAAAGAAGTAAATGGAGTCAAGTCTCCTAGTCCATAATCCTTGTATGGAAACGGATGGTTGTATCGCCTGCTTGCCTTTTGGATTATGTTTTTGATGTGAGTGCTGTACTATCAGATGGTATTTGATCTAGATTTTATTTGTTTTTGGTTTGAACTTTGTAGAATGCTTTAATTGTTATTGCACTTAATGTTGAGTGGAAGATTTTTAATTCAAAATCATCTTAAAAATGGTTAATTTAGTTATTTGCTCGTCAAGCCCCGTATCAAAAGATTGCTTAAATGCTCCATTATGCTGAATGTTGAGAGGCATTTCCTCTGGTGATGTGTTATTCCCAGCAAACGTCCCAGTGATTCAGCTAAGCTGTGTTTTTTAGTGGGGGAGCAGCTGTCTTGAATCTGTCTTTTATGGAAAAAGTGTGGTGTCCGCGGGACCAAAAGGTGGAAAGGAGGAGATGCCTTTGACGTATGGTACCCTCTGCATTCACTTTACAACTAAGCGGGCATTTAATTTTCTTTCTGTGCAGTGTCTGGTCTATATCTGGTCGGATTTGCTATCAAACATTTTAATGTCATTATCATGTGCTCGACTTCTTAGGGCTCCACTCTGAGATTATAGAGATTTATGGGGTTGCATTGAAGCTCCCATCAAATTAAGGTTGTCACTTGAAAATCCCATCAAATCGAACATGGCAGTAAAGTTTGCTTCTTCGGGCTTAAACTGTGGAATGTGTCTCATCCAGGTGTCAAAAATATGAAAATGAACTAAATATTCTCTGTTCCTGTTCCTGTTTCTCTTTGATAATCAAAGCTAACAAAAGGAGCACCGTGCCAGTCCTCCGTTCATCTTATAACGTCGTCTTCTTCCGCCCTCAGTCCCTAGCAATTGTTATTGTGAGAGAAGCACAGTATTGAAACTCGCCCTGGTTCATTGAGTCGACTTGCTAACCAGAGAGCTGGATTGGGTTAGATTGATGGAAAAACAACATTATTTCGTTTTTTTTTAAATCTCGATTGTCTAGAATTAATCTCCATGATCCGTGACAAACTTTGATATAGATCTGGCCCAGTAAGAAAGTACCATTATGAGTGAATGGTTTCGGTAGCATGTTGGTGTATGTTATGCCGCGGGTCAAGTCAAAATTGTTGATACAAAAAAAAAATTGATATTTTGATGATGCTATTCCGAGATAAATTGGGTTAAATTAACTCGGCCATATCAAAGTTGAATAAAAATAATCGAGCAAGAAAATATAAGCTCACACAGGTTAGCTTGATTAACCCGCACTCAAGATAAACAATCATGAAGAAAAGTAAAAAATCACATAGCTCAAGGGTTAATAGTTTAACGTTGAAAGATAAAATTAAAAGAAAAATGAATAAACAGTAATTAAGAAGAGAAACAAAATCGATCAAGTCACAAACTAGAGAGCACATTTATTTTCCTTTTATCTTGTTGAAGGTCAGGTGGAGAGTTTTATGGAACAATGGTATCCCCTAACTGCAAAGTAGAGGTGAAACTATAAACAAATCACTGATATTTTTTAGCATTTATTTTTTCTGTAACCCAGTGACAACAAGGGACCATATAATAGGAGGCCTTGACAACCCATTTGCTCCACCAATGAAACGTCCACATTCTATGCCTGAGTTGGTTTATCTTTCCATAAATTTGGCCCCCAAGTAAAACCCTGAATCTGATCATAATGACAAACATACTCATTAATGGCCACTGCAATTGAATTAAATCCCTTTTACTCTGCTTTTGATTGCCAGCCTGCCTGTTTTCACAGCCCAAACCGTTTCCCTTTTGACTTTTCATATCCTTTTTTTTTCAATCTCATAAAAATGACTTTTGGAGGGGAAAATATCACTTACCTCTTTTCTTGCTCAACCTTCTCTTAATTTAATAGTCCTAAATTAACATATAATCACCATCCATTTGAAATAAAAATAAACAGTGATGATATCAATGTGATTTGCATTTTGCCCCATAAAAATACATATTTTAAGCTGTATAGTAAACAAAAATAGCAAAAGAGACGAAACAAGGGACACCAAAGATTTGTAGGGCTTTTGTCTCTGGTCTTGTTGGCTATTTAACATTGGTCAAGCGTCGTGACAACAAAGTTTGCCATCAGAAGGTTTCTTTCATATCTGGTAAGCTTCTAGTGAAATCTAAACTCATTTCCCATGTTTTGTTTTAGTATGGTGTAGGTACTTTTTGAAAGGGCACTTAATGCATGTATTGAAAGAGTTTAATGTTTAGTTGAGTATTAGCTCGAGAAACTGGAAGGATGTTCTTCTGGCTCTTTTAGTTTGGTTCTTTCCACAAAAAGATAATGCCTTTACTTTAGCGGGGCTAGTTTTATTTCCGTGTAGATTGTCTTTCAGATTCCGTGTACTAGGTGCAAAAAGGTTTGGAGCTAGTTGTAGCTGGTTTTGTGGCTATATAAGGGTTTGTTAATTCTTTGAAAGTTGCATATAGGGTTTGTTTTTTGGAGTGTTTCAGCTTGACACAGCTGGATCAGTTACTGTTTCTGGTCTCTTTTTTTGCTTTTCGTATTTGGGCTCTGTGCTATATGATACATCCTTCAAGTTTTGGCATCTGGGTACTCGTTGTTTAGGGTTTTGGCATACGGGTTTTCTTAAGATTGAAGGATTTCTGGGTCTTTGTTTGCTTTTGTGCGGAGATTTTTGGATTCTTGAAGTTGAAAATTATGTCCAAAGTTTGTCTCCCCCCCTTATTCCCTTGAAAGAGCTAGTGTGGGTATGAGTTTTTAATTTCTCTCTTGCAGTCTGGTGGTAAATTTGTACTAAATTCTCGCTCAGTATGCTTTTGGTTGCTTGAGGTTAGCTGCATTGAGAATTCTCACGTACTAAAGGTAGAGTCATTCTTCTAGTTTACTTTCATCTTGTGTTTGGAACTTGATTATTGAATGAATGCCCTCTTATTTTCTTGTGTGGAAAAAATCCAATGTCTGAAAAACTCTTAGACTACGGCCGGCCTTGAATTTGTTCTGTGAGCTTTCTTCCTTATAAAACTGGACCTATGAGGATGGCCTTGCATCTCTCTGCTTACCTGTGGTTTTATCTGCCTATGTTGCTGCTGTCTACTTTTATCGTGCTTGTAATTCTTTTAGCTCAGTTCTAATTTTAGTCGATTTGCCCACCTGGTTCTTTGTCTTTTCTCTTGGCCGAAGATTGAGGATAGCACTCTGAACTGCTCTGCACATGGCATTTCTTTGATGTTTAGAGAACAAAATAACAATTGTTACTTGTTAGGTAGCATATAGTTCGATTTAAATGAAATCTAAGCAAATCACTAGTTAAACCAGGTTGTTTTGTGATTTTCTTGGTTTGAAATGAACTTTAATTGGAGTCTTAGGCATCTGGTGAAGTATCACTCTTTCACTGCTTAAGAGGAGTTACAATGAATTTGACTGTAGGATCTTTTATATGGACAGTGGTGGGTACATTCTCAGATGGTGAGAACCCAATAATTTTCTGATCTATATGAAAATATGGACATGAACTCCAAGTAATCTTTGCTGTATGGGTATTATTTACCACCCCCTTCCCCTTTGCACTTGAATGGTTTGATTTTCATTGCAACCTATTTTACTGTGCTTCCTAGTTCTTCAAACTTTTTAGGTGAGCTGGTTTGCTTGTTATATACCTGACATAATATCTAGTTCTGGAGGCGATTGATCTATGATTTCTTGGTATCTCTGTGTTTGGAATTTCTGAGTTTCATTCTTTGTATTGCCAGCTTCAGCTAAACTGTGCTTTCTGGCCATTGGTTTCTTATAATATTTTGCATGTGTTTTCTGAACCTTTTGGCAGTCTGCTAAGAGATAAAAGACCAGGAGTATATTTTGTATTGAAGTTTCTTGGATCGGATGGTGCCTGGAAGACTTCTTTTGCTCATTGTTACCACTGTCCACTATGCATCAGGTAACTTGGTAAAGCTCCTCTGTATCTATTGCTACTGTCCTTATCAAGGGAAAATAAGGAGCTCGATCTGCTATAGAAATGCTGAGCCCTTACCATGAGGCCTCGGACTTGTAGGAATTAAAATATGAAAACCATGTAATGTTATTTAGCTTCTTGGAAGACGTTATCGGAATATGTGCTAGTTCACTTGATAATCCTCAGGGCTTGTGGTTTATGTATATTATACGACCAAAACAATTGTGAAAGTGCACCCAGAACTTTTCAAACATACTGTGCCCTTAAGGATTTATCTATTTTTTCATCATCTTGAACTTTAGTAATGCTTGCGAGGATCGGGAAATTTTCATTTTCAAAAGGAAAATGTGGGTGAGATATTCATGTTTCTAGAATAGTAGTACCCATCTCACCAATTGTTACTGAAATCACAATCTTGAATTTGCAGGTGCATTTGTAGGAATAAATATTGGAACTGATGTTTCAAACATGCCATCAGCTCCAGATGTAATTGCCATTCTGAAAGCGAATCAGATTACTCACGTGCGCCTCTATGATGCTGATGCCCACATGTTGAAAGCCCTTGCAGACAGTGGGATAGAAGTGATGGTTGGTGTTACAAATGAGGAAATCTTAGGGATTGGGGAATCTGCATCAAAAGCAGCAGCATGGATTAATCAAAATGTTGCAGCTTACTTGCCTTCAACCAACATTACAGCCATTGCAGTTGGCAGTGAGGTTCTTACCACAATCCCTAATGTTGTCCCCGTTTTGGTTCCTGCCATGAACTACCTCCACAAAGCTCTTGTTGCTTCGAATCTAAATTTTCAAGTCAAAGTTTCAACCCCTCAAGCCATGGACGTTATACCCAGGCCTTTCCCGCCCTCAACTGCCACCTTTAATTCATCATGGGACTCTACAATTTATCAGATTCTTCAGTTCTTGAAAAACACTAACTCATATTACATGTTAAATGCATATCCATATTTTGGATACACATCTGGAAATGGCATTTTCCCTCTTGATTATGCTCTTTTCCGACCACTTCCTCCAGTCAAACAGATTGTTGACCCCAACACTCTTTCTCACTATGACAGCATGTTTGATGCCATGGTGGATGCTGCCTATTATTCTATAAATGCTCTGAATATGTCTGGAATCCCAATTGTAGTTACAGAAACCGGCTGGCCTTGGCTTGGCGGAGCCAATGAACCTGATGCCACTGCAAATAATGCTGAGACCTTCAATAATAACATGATCCAGCGAGTTCAGAATGATTCAGGACCACCTAGTCAGCCAAAATTTCCCATCAACACATACATCTATGAGATGTTCAATGAAGACAAGAGGCCTGGGCCTGTGTCAGAGAAAAACTGGGGCTTGTTTTTTATCAATGGCAGCTCTGTTTATACTTTTAGTTTGAGCACTTCCAGTCGAGTTACTGGAAATAATTCTGATTTCTGCATCGCGAAACCAAATGCAGATCCTGGTAAGTTGCAAATAGGACTGAACTGGGCTTGTGGGCAAGGAGGGGCCAACTGCAGTGTTATTCAAGAAGGGCAACCGTGCTATCTTCCTAACACTTACCAGAACCATGCATCTTATGCTTACAATGATTATTATCAAAGAATGCATGCTGCTGGTGCAACATGTGATTTTGATGGCACTGCTACAACAACCACAGTTAATCCCAGTAAGTCCATCGAATCCTTCTCTTGTTATTTTTTTAACTTATTTTTCTGGTCTACCAGTTCCAAGCTGGGAACTGTTGGATTTTCTTCGACAGGGAATTTCAATCAGCTCATGCTTTATGAATGTTTTGGTGTATTTAAATCATTAGTTCTAGAGCAGTCGCATCTTAAGTCTCAGAAGATAAAAGCGTAGTGGAATTTTACCATGCACTTGTTTGATGAAAGATAGGGTTTATGCATTAAATGCTACTTTACATGATGTCCAAGGCTATGCCTTGTATTCTCTCTTCACTACATGTTCTGAGAATCATGTTAATTGAAACACCATAAATAGCCGCAAATGAGCTCACGAAGCAAGCAAGTCCGAGCTAATAGTCTCTGAAAATTCAAATTATTAGTGGTGAGTTCTGCTCCTGATAAAATCAGACTTTGGTCCTGCCAAATGGGCTTTGCACCTTGTCCTTTGTCTGATTTTCCTAGCAAGAAGGGAAGAAAGTTATGAAAGACATTGCTATTGCAGATCGAGGATTTTTATTGCTTTTTTTTTTTTGTTAACCATTTATACTTAATATGGTTTGTTCTTGCAGGTTATGGATCCTGTAAATTTAGTGGGAGGTAAGAATCTGAATCTGCTTGTACTCGATCCATTCTGCTCTAATATCTCTTTTAGCAATTCACTTTTGGCATCTTCTAATGTTGTGAATATCTTGAAACAGCTCAACTATCACTCCAAACTCAACTGCAGGATTCACACCATCTGTGGCACCTGGACCTGTGACTCCTCAGGGAGGGAGTGGAACTACGAACCTGCAAGTTTTGAGAATTCATTTTGTAATATCATCAATGTTTCTTGCTCTAGTCTTGCTTTGATCCCAAGGTTCATTCAGTTTTGCATCTCTTTAGGTGATTTAACAAGTGCTGAAGATGATTACGGCATTGAAAATGATTAAGCTGCATGATGTACACCGATTAAAGAATATAAGGACTGTTCACGTGTTAAATCATTTGGTTCCATTAATTTTGCTGTAGTTCAAGTCATCTTTTTTGTTTTCTAGTTTCCTTCGCCCCCTCCCCCCTGCTCTTTATGCTGCTGCATGTGCTTTGGGGTTATGTAAAATGTGCAACATTCAAGCAACTAGACCTTCATTTTTTGCACAATGGGATTTATTTAGACCTTCATTCTGTTACAAGTTTTAGAGAGACATTCTTGAAAACAGATGGCTAAAAGCCTCTTTGGGAATGGAATGCCTTCTGTCTACGCCAGGACTCATAAGCTGGCATGCCAATGTGCTGGAAACTCAACGGTCAGTTACCTTGAGACACCAGCAGGGAGTGGGTTTCCTCTCATGCTGTCATTTTGAATCCCAAGGAAAGTTTGGAGAAAGAAACTTCTCATGAATGCTCTAGTATGGATGTGGATGCTTGTTTTAAGACATAGTTAAGGAGGAACCACGCTTTTCCTTCCCGTCGCGTCGTAGAAGCTGATCCTTGCAAGGTGATTGTGATCCCTGTGATTGGGAATGATGTGGGGCTTCAATTCAAAGCAGTCTTGCAGCTGAGCTGGGAAACTTGGTCAGTTGACAGATCAATCCATTACTTAGTGTCTTAAACCCTGGTGAAAGCTGTTAATTTTTTCCCTTAAAAACAACGGGTTAATCCATTACCTGATGTCTTGAATCCTGGATCAATCCTATTTTTTTTATCTTGAAATTATAGAAAAACATATAATTTGTATAATTTTCATTGAATCTATTTTATTTTTTTAAAAAATCGCTCCTGTAAAGATTATCATCACTACAGAGTGATTGAAAAGAGAGTTGCTTGCTTAGTGTCTATAAGGTCAATACCAATCTCTTTTTCAGTCATAATGACCGCCCCACCTCAAAAATTAGGCAGCATACAGGTATAGCTGTCATTATAGTTGTAAGATAAACTTCAAGCAGGTGGCGATCGATGATAAAGGAAGATCATGATATATAGATGACACATCTCATTTAAGATTTGAATAATCTTTATATATATATAGAAATAGTTTTTCTCAGTCTTTTTTCACTGAAATATGATAATTAATCACAGAATTTTCACACTCGTTTCCTAAGAAATCTCCACGATTAAGTTTTAAGCGTTGGTTTGCCTAGCGAGACTGGTATATTTGAAGAGAACCCGACTACTAAACGAGAGAGGCCATATCCATTTCATTACAGGAGATTAGCATGTTATACGAACCGAAAAAATTGTCACTTCTTCTATGTTGTGTGGATATCACTTCTCAACATGATCTGTTTACTCCAAAGTACCGAGCTCGATGGAAGTTTAGCCTTTTAATTTGAGTTTGTTTTCCCTTTACATCAACATGTTAATAATTTTTGAAAAAAATATGTTTTTCCTTTTCATCGTCATGTTAATAAACTCTTAAATCATTTTCATTGATGAATTTCTAAAGTACATGGTGCTTGCATGTTCATGTCATGATGATCAATCATGGGAAATTAGAAGTCTTTTGAAGTATTTTGATGGACTGTAAATATATAAACACCAACAATATTCCATCGATAAATTTAAAAAATATATAGTGCTTGCATGTTCATGTCATGATAATGAATTATTGGAAATGAAAGGTCTTTTGAAGAATGAATGGATATTCTAGCCGTTTGCTGTAGGCAGGCCTGTAAAGTCCAAAACCTCACCTTCTTTTTCTACGAAAAAGGCTGCATAGTTCAATTTTTTTTGGATAGATTAGAAGCTGATATCGACCAGAGAACCCTACTTGGGCAGACAAACTCATAGATTGTGATCATTCATTCACAGGAATATTGCAAGTTGATAACTATCCATGGAGCTTTCCCTTGAAAATTAACTGCCTTGCTTGATATATATTAGCAAAGCTACTTAGAATACTATGTTTCTGATATGAAATCATCTCATCGAAAAATTTAAATTAATTATTTAAATAAAATCCATGATATAATTTATATTATTTTCTATTAAATTATTCACGGGAAAAGGATTCTAGCTAGCACAGTTGTTATTCTTCCTCTTTTTTTTTCTTGGAATAAATAAAAGTATTCAACCTGTCCATTCATGCAACATGGTGGCTGAATTTTACCATCCATATCCCTTTGTATAAGAGATGAAAGAGTTGCCAAAAATACTATTGCTAGGTGGAGAAGGTAGAAGAAAGGCAGCCATGAAAAAGACAAGAAGACGAAGAGGAGACTTGAGAATAAATCAAAGCATTTCTTCATGTGCTCACTTGATTGACATGTTCTAGAAGGTAAAGGCTGAAAATATATTTATTAAAATCAATTTGTAATAAAAATTAACACCCTCATAAATTCTACTGAATAAAATAAAGGGAAAAGAAGTGATGTTCAAGACCACACATATTAAAAGTATAATAAATAATAAACACTCAAATCCATATAAAATATAAAACTATTATAAATAAATCATGCTTACCTCTTCAGAAAATTAAACAACCTATATATTATATAATGAATAAAAAAATTATAGATGAATCATACGAACCTTCTAAGACATTAAATAAACACACGCTGTAATAATGGACAATAAACTATAACAGGTTGAACATTAAAAAATTGTTACAATATTTGACCCTCTAGTTTCTGTGAATCGATTGCTTCTCCCAAGCTATCCATGAACCGATTTATAACCATCCTCATCCTCATAAAGAACACCTAGCTAGAAAGTGAGCGAATGTAGAGATGATAGTTTCTAGAAACGGTACAATTTTGAAGATAATTAGTGAAGATAATGCATCCATAATTAAAGGAAGGATAGTGATTGATTAGACGGTGACCATTTGAGCTAACGTCTTGAAAAATATTGGAGGAAAAAAAAAAGAAGCTTTTCTAGTCGTCGAAGATAACTATTAATAATTGTATTGTCACAAAATATCCCTCCCCTGGAAAACTCCAAATATATATGTATATATAAACATCCACTTGCCCAGCCACGTGTCAGCTGAAAATCAAACATGATTAATCTTGTCACATCCTGGACGTCCACGGGTAACGCGTACCCCTATTCCTCACAATCTCACTCACGTGACAGCCATATTGTACCACGTACGCAGTCACCCCCATCTTATCCATTTTAGCAATGAGTGATCGCGAGGAGTATATTGAAATAAAAACCACCCATTTATTATTTAATTCATGAATTGCAATTTTATGATTCAATTTATCTTTATCGTCTTAATATAAAAATCACATATGACTCTTTAAAAGCTATTTACTTCTTGAATTATTATTTTATGATTCCCAAATGAAAAATATTTTTTTTATCAATTTAAAAAATAAATTGGGTTTTGTTGAGACTCACTTGACCGGTACCAAATAAAAAATAAATTTGAATAATAAATTTAGATATCCCGTGTAAAACCACATCTAACTCTATGTGATTCAATATTGTACCTTGATTCATCTATCGTAAAAGAAAAAAAAGATTTTTTTATATATAGAAGAATATAAGCTTACTTATCAAAATAAATAAATAAATAGAAACAAAAATAAGGATGAAAATGATCTTACATTTTGGTTTTGAGGTCTGCCACGTGTCCATATTGAACAGCAGCTAACTGTTTCTGTTAGTGAATATATAGGCAGTTGGTTTGGTCCAGAACGCAAAGAGAGCAAGCTATACTTCAAGAGCTTCAAAAATTTTCTATAAATGGAAACCGCCATGTTCACCGAGTTGATCCCGAGTTTGCCTCAAGAGCTCGGTCTTGAGTGCATGACTCGGCTGCCTTACACGGCTCACAGAGTTGCTTCGCAAGTTTGCAAGCAATGGTGTGAATTGCTGGAAAGCAAGGATTTTTATTACCACAGGAAGAGACTTGGCTACACCCATAAAGTTGCTTGCCTTGTTCAAGCTGTTCATGGGGGCGGCGATGTCTTACAGGGATCCAAGCAAGGTAACTCACCGTGTTTTGGGATAACTGTGTTGGACTCAGCGAGTCAGACATGGGAGAGGCTCGACCCCGTGCCCCAGTATCCGAGCGAGCCGCCTTTGTTCTGTCAATTGGCAAGCTGTGAAGGGAAGCTCGTGGTCATGGGTGGGTGGGACCCGGTGACCTATGAGCAGGTGAGTCATGTTTTTGTGTATGATTTTACAACAAGGAAGTGGAGAGAGGGGAAGGAGATGCCTTCCAAGAGGTCCTTTTTTGCTATCGGGTCACATTCAGGTCGGGTTTATGTCGTTGGCGGGCATGACGAGAATAAGAATGCATTAAAAACCGGGTGGGTTTATGATTTGAGCAAGGATGAGTGGGCCGAGTTAGCTCCAATGAGTCAGGAGCGAGACGAGTGTGAGGGGGTGGTGATTGGGGATGAGTTTTGGGTGGTCAGCGGATACGGGACCGATAATCAAGGGGAATTCGAGGGGAATGCCGAGGTTTACGAATTCGGGTCGGGTCAATGGAGGCAGGTCGAGAAGGCATGGATCCCGGGCCGGTGCCCGAGATCCTGCGTCGGGGTAGGGAAAGATGGGAAACTGATGAGCTGGGCTGACTTGGACCCGATGGTTCGAGTCGGGGCTCGTGGGATCACGCTGGGTTCTCGGGCCTTGCTGACTGGGTCGGACAACCAAGGCTCGCCCGTAGAGTTCTATTTGATAGAGATGAAAGAGGGTCAAAGTGGCAAATTGGAGAAGATCACCGTGCCTGATGAGTTCTCAGGGTTCGTTCAATCCGGCTGCTGCGTGGAGATCTGACGGGAAGCTGCCATTTTAAAAAGGGCTCCAATCGCCATCGATCAATTTTTGTATACACCCGGATGAACAACGGGCCGGGAAAAGAGAGTGATAAACACATCGCTGCCAGAAGAAGGGCTCGTACGTGTATATATCAGCTCCATGAACTACGATATAGTCTATACTTGACAGCTTAAAAGGCATTAGAAATGATTTTCTTACGTTGCTCCAAAGCTAGCCAGCATCATGTGTAGCTTTAATTAGCTTGTATTGCGTGTTAGCATGCAGTGTGAGTTTTCTCGATTTAGATATGATGAATAGAATACTTAATTTGAGATCAAAATTAAGGTCATGAATGTTTGGACCTCCCTGGTGATCAGGTCTTCTTATCCCTTGTGTTTTCATGAGTTTTTATCATATAGTTTTGGGTTATCCAATTGTTGATGGGACCCCCTTTTTTTGGATAAGATATGGAACCCCATTTTCACTTTAAATTGGTGTCTAGAAAACGTATCACATGCCCCATGAAACAGCATTTGTACATGAGAGTAGGGCTGAAGGCTGAAGCTACAAGACAATATGGTCTCGGACATTGTTTGTATATATTGGAGAAATGGTATGATTAAAACTAAGTCCTCTGTATCAATGATCATAGTTTTGAAAATATCGTTAGCCCACACGTATTCCCATCAAAATTCCCTCGAAACCTTAATTATATATATAAAAAATATTTATAGTTTTTTCTTTTTTTTCTTACTTTTACGTTTTTTAAACTGTGATTCTTAACAAAAACTGCTATATTGCCAGACACTAGCATTGGCTAATGCATAAACTTTGTTCGTTTAGTCGTGTGTTTTCTTTCTTTCCTGGTATGCTTTGAGGCCCAGCCAAATAGTGACCATCTTTCTAAAAATTCTGTACGTATTACGTCCTCTTGGACAAAGATGCAAATGGGTACAACGATGTTCTTCGTAAAATGAAGTGAATATTTTTGTTCAGACTCTACAAAAAGTAAACTGAATGAAAATCTAGTTTTAATCTAATTTTACTAATATTTATAATTAAAAAACTGAAATGTCTACAAAAACTATTGTAATATACTAATATTAATCATCTCAATTACAATATCGCACCCTCGTTTGCAGATTCCTCAGAAATCTTCAATCACGAAATGTCCATCAGTTAATTATTTTTCTCTTAATATTTAATACTTTTTTGTATCCTATTAATTAATGTTTGGAGCTATTGATTTTTTTTCCATTTTAGTTGATGCCATTTATTGTTTCTCTAATATCTTTTTTTATCTAAATAAACTTTTTTTTTAAATATATCTTATATCTATAATCCTGGACGTCAAGTCTAACCTCCAAAATTAGTTATGTGATGACAAATTTATATCTAAATATATATATATATATGTTAAATTGTCAAGTCATATGCTTTTAACTTACAAATTACGTGATTAATTTTTAACGGACTTCTCCGAATTAATAAATTAAAAAAAATATCACTATTGAAATAAAACTCACTTATTCAAAGAAATATATATATATATATATATATATATATATATATATATATAGAGAGAGAGAGAGAGAGAGAATTCAGTACGCAACACATGCCGTTTTGCACTTAAACGACTAGTCGTATTCGAAACATGATTTTTTTTTGTTTCTTAAAGGCAGTGATCTTTCCATTTCGCAAATATGAAATATCTCCCCCTCTTCTCTGTTGCAACTATAGCAATGGAGTCTATATCTCTAAAGCATGTAATCTTTACAAGAAATCAGTGCAGTATCTTCTCGAAGAATCAAAGAAAACACCGCCCATTGATCCCAAAAACTCATGTTAGGAGAAGATTTGGCTTTGGCAGCGTCAAAAACTACAAAAATTCAGATTTTCAAGGTAAAAACTTTGATGACTTGCATGCTTAGTACATACATGGCCTTGCATGTAGTTATTTACCAGTCTGTTCATGTGACATGTGCTTCTTTTCTGCTTGGACTGTTGGGTTTTCTTTGTATTTTTCAAAGGATGCTAAATTACTTGGATTTTTGCTGTTTCTTGAACCCGTGGACGGAACAGGGACCATAATGAATACAAAGATTGTATCTTTGATATATATATTTTTTTGCTTTTCAACTTGATTCATGGAGATTAAGAGTTTATAGTATTCATGTAGCCGAGTTGAGAGTCCATTGATTGATTTCAAATAAATTGGTGGATAGATGGAGGAGTTTTATGTTGGAAGTGTATGATTTTGTCGTGGATGGCTTTGTATCCTACTAGGGACGTACTAGAAATGGTTTCTAAAATGCTGAAGTGGATACCAAATTGATGCCTTTCTGCTTTCTGAACTTGTTTTTTAAGCTCCCACGATTCGAAACTGAAGGTAATTTGCCCAGTTAGCACTATGAGATTTGCAGATGGAAATTATTGGTTGGGATGCAAAAGTTTTTGTTGCATCTGATTAGGAAAAATGACTGCTCCTAGGATTCATTATGTGATATTGATAGTGCTTTTTTTTTAAGCAGCTGCAGTAGTGTGCATGTGTGATGTTAATGAGCTTATGCTTGGGTTTTTTAGTATGGTTAAGGGCTTGTCTTATGTGCACATACATGCAGCCTTGAATTATTTCCAAGCTCATGCTTTCAATCCTTGCCTCCTGTTGCTACTTTGATAGTTGCCTCGTGGAAAAACTAGGTTTCCCACTTGGAAATAAGATACAAACTTAGTTTGAAATATGCGCTGTATGGTTCAGGGAAGTCCCAAAAAAAGGAGGGGCATATTTCAGTATGAATCTTTAAATGTACCTTTGATTTGTATGTGGTAACTTATGTTCTAGAAGTCAGACTCTGTATATCTCCCCAGGTACCATTTCACTGTGAAATTACAGAGACATGGAATTGAAGAAATTGGTAGTGGAAGACATTTGTTTATAATGCCTTGTACAATCCTTTCCATGTCCATTAACATAAAATTAAGTTGTGTTCATGATTGCTGAATTTGTCTATTAACTTCTAGCTTATAAGACTAATGAGTTTTCGTTTCAGATTTTCAGGGCTATGCAAAACCTTTGCGTCTTTTGCCAACAACAGAAGTGAAAGTTTGTACAGAAACCTCACAAGAAAAGTTTCTTACATCTATCAAAGGATCTCGATCTTTGTTCAAGGTTAAGCTATGTACGAGTAATGTCTATGGCTCAAGTCTGAGTGATCCTAATGCTGGAATACTCTTATGTTTGATAGACATGAATGGTGACTCAATATTGCACAGAATACCTGCGATTTTGAAGTCCAATTCTGCTAACTCGATGGACATGGTTGACTCTGACACACTTCATTTCCAAAGAGGTTCAGTTGATGAATTCACCTTTGAGGGCCCCAAGATGGGGAGGATCAAATCTGTTTGGGCCAGTGCTGAATCAGGTAAGTCCGAGATGGTTGTGAAAAGCCTTAGGATTTGTAGTCTATAATGTCTTTTCTACTCCACGATTCAGATTTGAGAACAGTATACCATGGATGCTCAACATAGAGTTGTACCCACATTTTATCTGATATATGCTTGTCAACTGTCCTAGTTAGATTGGCATCTAGTGCAAAACATCCTCAATTATATACCCCCTGGATATTAGTTAGGAGTAACTCGTATAGTATTGATTAGGCTTGACTTGAACATCGTAATAATGATTTTCCTTTTCTTTATTTCTCAAATTTCTAAGGTCAGGTCAGTGGAGATTAGATGGTGTGAGCCTGACTGTCATTAGTGCTTCTCAAGCTTCTCCTGAAGAAAATGATGGACAAGAGATCCAGTATACTGGTTACCAGTATGAGTTCAAAACTGATGGTGTTTTGCTTGGGGAGGGAAGTGACATATCCATGGTGGAACTTAGATCTTGCCATGTATCTGATTTATCTGGGGTTGATCCATCCGCATTGCTGAGTAAAAGCCCTTCC
Organism: Salix exigua; assembly: GCA_032356905.1. Classification (NCBI taxonomy): domain Eukaryota; kingdom Viridiplantae; phylum Streptophyta; class Magnoliopsida; order Malpighiales; family Salicaceae; genus Salix; species Salix exigua. The sequence continues at coordinate 16,851,674 of CM063597.1, forward strand.
ATGTCAACTTCCCCACCTGGCAGCAACATTTCTAACAAGGAAAGCATGAGAGAATATGCTGACCTGAAGTTATCTTTGTTATCCTATGATGCCATGCTAGTTTTTGTGGGTGCCGCAATAGCAGGTTTCTCAGCTGGAGAAAATGCTGCTTTTGCTTTCTCAATCGGTGGAATTGGTGGCTTTTTATATTTGCTGCTGCTGCAAAGGTCTGTAGATGGATTACCAGCTTCATCAATTCCCAGCAATATCAGTGGGATTGATCGCCTAGTTGAAGGACTTAAGGGTCCAATATCAAGCTTGGCATTGGCAGTAGGGTTTACTTTTCTAGCAGTAAAGTATAGCTCTGGCGATGCTCCCTCAGAGTTGACTCCAAAAGAACTTCTGGCTGGCATGTTGGGGTTTCTTGCATGTAAAGTGGCTGTAGTATTGGCAGCATTTAAGCCTATGAAAGTGGATTTCGAGGAAAATGAGTGATTTATTTCATTTTCCTCTTGTAGAGACTAGGAGCTTAGAGCTAGTATAGAACCTAATAGGACACTGAAGCGTGTAAACATAGGAAACATTCGTTCTTGTTTATTCTTCTCATCTAAACGTAAATGATAAAGAAGTTACTTAGGATGAGCCGTTGGACTACAATCTCCTGGTTAAGTCTTGTGTTTAACCCTTCTATAACACACGCATATAGTCCTAGCAAGCAAAGAGAGCATATTATTCGAAACCATACCCTAAATCAAGAAAAATCATACAAAAAAAATTCTTGTATAAGGTGAGCAATCCTCTTCTTCAAGATGAAGCTCATCAACCTCTCAGGTCAATCATCTGCTTTCTTCACCAGCAAGGCCGGCGCTAGAATATAGTTCGAGGGGACCATGACCCCCAAAATTCTGAAAAATTGAAATCCAAACTTCCTGTTATATCTTTCAAACTCTGTACTTTAAGCTGGATTTACTTGGCTGTGCTGTACTTGATCAAGTAAGTAGCATGTGAAAGAAGTGGACAGGCACATTGTTTTGGTAGATTTTATGAATCTAGTTCTATAGAGGTCATTAGACTTCAAATTAGACCCAAACATATTGTTTAGTTGTTTGAATTATTTTTTCCTAGTTATTTTTAGATGTTGATTGATTTTTCTATTTAGCGTTGGACTATTTTAGTGAGGTTGGTTTTTTATTTTTTATAAGCAACAAAGTTCATGCCAAGAAATGGCAACTCGCCCTAAGGGCCATCAAGGACCAACACAACTGAAAAACACAAATAAACCAGCTTCTGCAATAACTCAAACCATCCACGAGAAGCATTAAAACAAAACTTGTTAAATCTTCATATATAGATGCTTTTAATATCACAGCAGCCAAAATAATTAATCTAGAAGAAGCAGAGTAGAAGAAGCATAGCATCAGAACCAAGCTATTAAAACTTGACAATAAGATACAAAACCCAGAAGAACAGCATAACAAGAAGAGACGCAGAGTTTTTCGCATTGGTTTCCTGCCAATTCCTATTAGCATTCACTTCCAATCTATGTACAATTTGTCACAAGATATAATTTTGCTCTATGCTTTCTACATTTATCAAAATGTGAGGCAAAATATTGATGGCCATTAACTCTGTAAATGTAAGAAGACTGGATCATATCCCAGGTCAAAAGATTTGACACGTTAAACTAAACAAACATGCTGTCCTCAAAACACAATACTGCCAAATATTTTCAGTTCAAAGAAAACATCACTCCTAAGCATTCTTGTCAATTGAGATGATTCTCTTATCCTTCATATGTATGCTCCAATGTCGTGTAAGAACATTACCAGACAGCACTGATCAGCTTAGACACTCAGCAGTGGTACCAAGAGGTTTGAAATTACAGATTGATTCGAGAAGAAAATAGGGCAGTGTGCTCATCCCATCCATTTAAGCTGTCAGCTAAGGACATTAATATCTGCAGTAAAAATTGAAGAATTGACAGAAGAAGAAGAATCCTCGTCAGAGAACCATATCAACCCAAAAATATAAGCTGTTAGGTAAACTACAATGAATGATTTTATATTATTATAATCGAATATAACATAAAAAAGAAAAAAAAAAACGGTTGAACAAAAGGAAAATTATCAACCAACTAGTTGATTAACTAATATATTGAGGGCTTGTAACGTTTTTCAGGTGATACTTATTGCTTGGAGGCGTGGGCTATCGATTCAGACAAGTCCTTAATTGGCACAAGATTGAGCGAGACTAATAATTAAAAGGGGGGAAAATCTTGTTAAATGAGAAATCTTTTCTTGAAGATCAAGTTTACAGATTTTCATAGAATGTTTTTTTATGGATTTTATGTTCTTGAAGTTAGAAGTTTGGTGAGCTATTGCATTCTTATTCAACAATTTATCTATGGACAGCATCAATGTTCTCGATTATCTGTGAAAACCATTTTTAATTCTTTTTCTTTCATTTTCTCTCCTATACTCTTAATAATCTTTCTAAAATTCATCATTTAACATATGTCATGTCATATACAGAGTTGATAACGCTGGACTATGAAAGGAAACACTAGTTAGGGTCTAGTCTGAGATGTTTTTACGCGCTCTAGTGTTTTAACTATAACTTTTGATCTGAATACTTTAACTCGAATTCGAAAAGCTTGTTCAGAGGCGAACGTCATGGGTCGGTAGCTAAGATTCTTGACGGTCATCTCTAACCCCACATTTCAATGTCCATGCCTCCATTTTTGAGACTTCATTTCGTGGTGATTTTTATTTCTGTTTCTGCATAAGTTTTTTGGATTGACTAGTTTTTTTAACGAATTTTCGAGCCCTAATTATAAATATTCAGCTCGTGGGCTGTTTTCGGACATCCAGAGTATTATTCAGAGTTTATTTTTCCTACGTGATGTTTTACAGCAGTGTTTAAGGTTTTCTTGCAGCCCTTTCCACGTTCTCTTCCCTTCCTGTTTTACTTTTAATTCTAATTACAGGCTTCAGATTGAGTAAACTTCCAGTTAAAGACATGTATAAGTAGCCCCAAAAACCTATTCTACGACTTCATGCAATTATCACTTTTAATTCTTACAGATTTCAGATGGAGTCAACTTCCAGTTAAAGACATGTACAAGTAGCCCCAAAAACCTATTCTACGACTTTATGCAATTATCAAGAACGTGTGGAGATTATTTTATTCATTGATATATGTATGACCTGTCAAAGGTCAGATCTAGCCACATGATAGTTTTTAATATTGCTAGAGAGAGCAACTAGCTTGGCAAGTCAATGCTGGAGTTATAGTTGGGAAGGGAGATTAGGGAGAAGAAGTTTCATCTTTTTTCTACCTTTTTCTGCTTTTTTGGAGGAGTTTTGTTCTTATTTGATCCGTAACATACCTGAAAATAGTTAGCCTTCTGAAGAAGTTGTAAAATGTGTTCAAAATTTCCAGTTTCTACCACCCCTTGCAATTATGGAGCCAATGATGCCAGGTTTTTGCATTCAAAATCCTCTGTTGCAAGAAAAAGAGCTCAAGGGATTAAAACCCACAAGTGCACGAGCAGTGGTGCCATTCCTCGGCTATCGATCAAGGAATTCATTCCTCATACTGATCTTCGTGTGAATGAAATTGTCGAGAGGCAGTCGCAGGCTAACAACTTGGCCAAGCAAGATGCCTGTAGAAGGGAAGAGATGAATCCGAAATTACTTGAAGAAGCGTATAAAAGATGCAGAAACATCTGCTCAGAATATGCTCGGACGTATTATCTAGGTGGGTATAACATCCTGCTTCTGATAGGATTTAGTCCTGTACTTGCCGATAGTTTATTCTGATGTGCTATAGGGGTATTGCCATTCGTGACTAAATCTTGCCACTCAAAAACCTTCTTTTGATGCAGCTTCTTTACTGATGACAAAGCAGCGACAGAAAGCCATATGGGCAATTTACGGTGAGAGACTAATATCATTCAGCGTGTAGATTAGCTGATTGCTCTTTAATTATACGTTCCTGATAAATAAATGATCGTTTGTATTTAATCCTGAAGGCCACCATGTATATACATGCAGCTAGCTAGACCTTGATTACCTGAGAAATTAAAGATAATTATCCATCCTGTTAATTCTTACAACTTATTCTCCAGTTGTTCTGCTTTATCTGATATGCTTATGTAGCTTGGGGCACTAGGATAGATGAGATGGTGGATGGACCGAATGCTGTCTACGTGAGCAAATCTTTTCTTGATAGGTGGGAGGAAAGACTGGAAGACATCTTCGACGGCCGCCCCTATGACATTCTTGATGCTGCACTGACCGATACAGTTTCCAATTTCTGTCTAGATATTAAGGTACCTGCTGAAACAAATTCCCCTTTAGCCTGATCTCATTCCCCTCCTGTTCGTGCAAGAATCGTTCTTTTATTCCATGGCAAGTGAAAAATAAACGACAGATTTTATGAAGATCCCTTCGGTTCTTGGCTCATTTACCATTGTTTCTTCCATTCACAGTCTTTCAAGGAGATGATCGAGGGTATGAGAATGGATACCTGGAAAAGTCGTTATAAGAACTTTCAAGAGCTCTACCTTTACTGCTACTACGTTGCTGGAACAACTGGAATCATAACTGTTCCAGTAATGGGGATTGCAGCTGAGTCTTCTGTTTCTGCTAAAAGCATTTATAACGCAGCCATTCATTTTGGGATTGCAAACCAACTCACAAACATTCTCAGAGATGTGGGGGAGGAGTAAGTTTTTTGTGCCTCTGTTTTGCAATTACACTATGCTCTACTTTGTTTCAAGATTGTTCTTTTCCATTCTTCCTTCTCAGTGCTTTGAGAGGGAGAATTTATCTTCCACAAGATGAGCTTGAACAGTTTGGTCTCTCCGACGACGACGTTTTCGCAAGAAAGGTGACTGACAACTGGAGAGAGTTCATGAAAAATCAGATTGCAAGGGCTAGATTCTATTACAACCTTGCAGAGCAAGGGATCTCACATCTTGACAAGGCCAGCCATTGGCCGGTATCCACCTACCTTCACACCGTTGAAACGCCAACATATATATAAATCGAAAACTCTGCTGATAAATTGATATTTCATTTGCAGCTATGGTCATCCTTGCTCTTGTACCAAAACATCCTGGATGCAATTGAAAATAATGATTACGATAACCTTACCAAGCGAGCTCATGTTGGAAAGATTAAGAAACTTCTCATATTGTCCCGTGCCTACAAAAAAGCTCAGCCGGTTCCAGGATCAATATTTCAATAAGGTTGCATTTGGTTAGTATTTCGAAACTGAAGAGACAAGTGATGAGTTAATTTATTATTGAGATTCTTATAAACAATTTTTTTTTAAAAAAAATAGATATGGCAAATATATCATACCCAAAGTACTTGAAAATTTAGATCTGACAAAAAAAGTCGGACTTTATGGGTTTAACAAACATGTCAAATTCAAAGAATTTGGATTTCATTGTCAACGAAGTTCAAGATAACGGGAGTGAATCTGAGAAGGATTCTAAGATCATGATTAACTAGATGGTTAATCAATTTCAATCGACCAGTTAATCAAGTGGTGAGAATTGATCAATTCTTTTAGGTTTGGTTAGTTTTAGAAATGTTGAGATAAATCAAGGGGATCGGTTTTGTTTTTATGATTATATTTTAATCTTTAATCTTATTTATTTCGAGTTGTTTTTTAGTATTATTTTTTTATATTCATTATAGATTTAGCTAGTGCTCTTGGCGATCCTCACTAGTTTTTGATTTTGTGTATGTTTGTTTCTAGCTCTATTTTTCAGGTGAGTAATGGTATTCAACATGCATCAACCTTTGCCGATGATCCTCCCACTGTGATTAGAGTCGCAAACATCGTGTCTGTTATTAGAATCTTAGGGTTTTGTTTATCATCTGTTCTCTAACATGTATTCCACTATCATATTATTGTTATGCTTCAATATGTACACACACATGTTTTAATCCTTACTCGTATATTGGCTCTCACTTCGCTAGGGATGGGGGTTAGACTAATTTATATATATATAAAAAAACATATTACAAGCATGAAAGTTTTTTTACATTATTATTAAACTTAACCACGTGAGTTAATTTTTTAATAGTCTATTTCTCAATCAATCCAATATTAAATAATAAAAATAAAAATAAAAATAAATTTCATCAGTAGTTAAACTTATTGAGCCTATGAATCGGGCAAGTCAGGCTAGTACACCAAACTTGTGAACTAGATTATGGACACCAGAAAAATTATCATTATTAGAAAATATTTTTTAGTTAACTATACAATAAATCAAACATCAACTCAATATCGAGATTTTTTATATCATAATAATCTCATAAAACACAAAACATAATCAATTATAAAATTGAATACCCAATTAACCTAATATCTAAGGATGGTATTTTTCCTTAAAAAAAACCAAGTCAACCATTCAAACATGTGATTGGTTCATGGATTTTATAAAAATTGAATAGAATAACTCTTGCCTGAATCTAATTTTTTTTTAACTATATGAAAAAAAAATACAGAAAAATCAAGTTAAATTAAATAAATAAATAAAGACAGGTCCTAACAAGTAAACCAAGGCAACCTAGGTTACCTAGCAAAACTGCAAATCATATTAACCTTATAAAAAGGTAAAATAAAAATTATATAATCAAATTGTCAATCATTTTAACAGTAAAAGAAAAAAAGAAAAAAAAAGTGGAATTCGTGGATGATTAGTGGTTTCCTCACACCCTTTAATTTTTAGCTTTAGATAGTCTAATGACATAACTTTTCTCTAAAACTAGTTTTATTTAACTATATAAATAAATAAAAATCAAGCTCAACTAGAAAACAACCCACTGAACCCGTAGAACTTCCTGAACTGAAATCGATTGCTTCCTCTCTGTTTAAATAGAAGACAGCAATTTACAAAAACAAGCAACGTTGACCAGATCAATGTTGGAGGAGGTGATAGGAAAAATACACTGCGCTCGCAGGATTCTGTTCGGTGTACTTGTGCCAGAAAATTGCAGCTGAATCCTGCAATGAACTGTCATGGGAAAGAGGGATTTAGAAAAGTTCAAGGCTCGACTATCGGAGGCGACGTGCTAGTGAAAATTATCTTGAGATGTTAAGGAGGCTTGATTAGAACTGAAGAAAAAAAATATTAAAGCACCCATTATAAGTCAACTCATTGTCTCTCTACACATCCCCAACCCTGAAACAACCATCCTACGAGTAAGAACAAAAACAAAATCAAGGAAAAAAAGATGCCACATTGTTTGCTGGAAATGGTACATTTGCGGCTATTCTGTTGCAGATCCAGCGCTCCCTCTTTATGGAAACTCAAGCATAATCAGCAAACCAATTGAATCAAGGAAGCCCCACTTGTCCATTATACATGCTTTCTTGCCACCTGCCCACATAGCAAATTTATACTTGGAAATAGCCCTCTACAAGTAAACCAGCCAGGAAGCGCTCACTGAGAGATTCAGCATCTCATAACCAGCTTGAATCATAAGAAATAATCTGGTGTTCTCCGGGTCACGTCTGGCTCACCCCTCCTTGGAGCAGGCTCAAACTGCAAACATGAGAAATTTTAGACAATTTTCAAGATATAATTTCACACGTAGCATCATATGTTATGACTCCTGTAGAGTCCTCTTGCATCATAAACCAACCTGAATGAATGTGTGGCCCTTGCAGTCATCAACTTCCAAGATAGATGCCATGTTTCCACAGCGATAGCAATAATTAGGTGCACTGAAGATAGTGACCACCTTTTGTTCCTGTCACAAGAAAACAAGCACAATCAACCACATGAAATTTGCAAAATGAAAGGAGATTTGCCAAGAGGAAACATAAATAAACAAACAAAAAGAAGCATCAAGGGGAAGTAGTTACATGGCCCCAGTTATACCCCTCCATAACCAGCTGGTGGGCTCTTGCAATCAGCTTTAAGTTGTTTGTGTGGTTAAATTGCTCAGATATGTCCTATAGAAACAAAAGTAGCAGGTAAGAAAAAACCTGTTTGTTCTGCTGAAAATTACAAAAGCATGAGAAAAGGAATATTGTGAGTATATTACTTGACCAAAGGTATATCCAGCACCCCTAGGTGAGATGCCCCAACCACATCGATCATCTGGGTCAGACCATAACAGATCACACATGGGACCCTCATGGGGAACTTCTTGAACACGGTCAAAATTACGAATGTTATCAAGGGTTTCAATAGAGGGAGACAATCCACCATGGAGGCAAAATATTTCCGACTCAACCTTCAAAAGAGAAGAAAAACAGCATATCCATATTTAATGCCCAAACTAAAAGGTACTATGGCACATTCACAACGGTAAATGTACATCGAAATATTGATGGTAAGAAAAAATATGTTACTCGGTGTAGTTTTTGCCCCCGTCACTCACCAATGCTGTAAGTGGAAAATAATCAAACAGGTCTGTAAAGATTTTCCAAACATTAGCATTGCCATACCTGCAAATAAACACCAGGGATACTTATTCTTCCTGTGCATACCTGTGTCAAAACAATTCTATACAACTATTTGAATAACAGAGGGCGAGATATAAAGTTAAGAGAAATTAGATGAGGTCTTGGAAGCCTGTTTTATTACTAGTCAAAAGTCTACAACTATTATCAAGTCCACTTCCTTTTCAATTTCAAAAGTTCTTGGGTTGAGGATAAACGAAGCTACTGCACTTTGGTAGGTTTCATTGGAGGTAGTAGATTTTTTTTCCTCCAGATATCATGTTGTTTGAATTGCTCAAAGAACTCTACTTTTCTTCAGAACAACCTATAATCATGCATCTCAGACATGAAGTAATAGTCATCCAAGCTAAAAACAAAGAAATCCATCTGCGAGAAACCTAATGTACTAGCATGCAATTTGATTGCTATGCTTTTATTTCGTTTTATTTTTGTTACAGAAATTCTTTTCTACAAGCAGACCCTATTCTCCATCCATGTAACTCATAAAATCACATACAACTAAGTATATTTATGTTTATGCATACTATACACGAGACACATTAAGATAGAATTACAAACCAAGGGTTGTAGGATTACAAACTAACTTAAGGATGTATTTCCATTAGAATAAGGATTCAGAAGAACTCACTTCCGTAAGCATTCATCATAGAAACCATAAACTTGAGTAATCTGAAATACAAAATAAACATCCATGATCAGCCCAAATGATTACATGATGAATAGATAGCTAAGATAAGGCATTAAAGCATTGAAATCATAACAAGCCAACCTAGAATAAAACATTTTATAACATCAATTGGCAAAAATACATTTGGAAGCATACCTGACGACTTTCATGATTTCCCCTTAGAATTGTAATCCGTTGAGGATACCGCACTTTCAAGGCAACCAGGAGCTGGTAAACAAAATAGTATGGAAGTATGAAGTTTAGAGCCTCAACCAAACTAAGGTTAAAATATATCAAAACTTATGTATTGCTAAGAGAACGTTGTAAGTGTTCCATTCAGCGAAAGAGTGTAATTGAAATTATTCCCAATTCAAACCAGAAGGTCTTGGCATAAATATGGTTCCACAGACAGCATTATAAACACAACCTAATATAATGGCACTGTTACATAAATGGAGAACAGGGAAGACACTGAAGTTGAAATGCATGGGGAAAAATAAAAGGATGGAAATACTTACTGTTACAGTTTCCACTGAATAATAGCCACGGTCAACATAATCTCCCATGAACAAGTAATTTGTATCTGGACACTATAAAAAACAGAAAGATCCAAGTGAATAATAGGATATTGAGCAAGTAAGACAGGAGTGGTTGAAGCCCTGATTGGCACTGCAATTAAAAGCGCTTTTAAAAGAAATTGAAAATTTTTTATTTTCTTTTTTACTTTAAATTAAATTTTTTTGATTTTTTTAGATCATTTTCATGTGCTGATGTCAAAAATGATTTTTAAAAAATAAAAAACATTATTGACAAAAACAACCGCAACCACACTCTCATATAGACGCTAATACCTACGATGATGACATTGTAAGAAACAGACATTGTAAGCAATAAGAAGCAAAAGGAATGGAGAAGTTACAAAAGTAATTGAAATAAGACCATAATCGGTGATGGAAAGAGAAGTAAAGTGATTTGATTGTATTATCCTTGACCAAAAAAACGATGAAAGATCATGAACAAGACAACAACTACAAGAAGAAGAAGAAAGATAAGAGTAACAATTAGCATTAATTTGAATCCCCATGTCTGCAAATGTTACTGCACAAAATTGCTCAATCAGAAACTTACCTTCCCGCCAATGCGAAAAAGCTCAGCTAGATCATGAAATTGACCGTGTATATCACCACAAATTGTAACAGGGCTTTTAACAGGCTGCAAGTTATACAAACAGAGAAAGTTAATAACAACTCAGTGAATTCAAAGGTCCTAATAAGCTCATGGCTTGTATTTATGAATACATAGCAAAAGATGGATGCTTAACATAAAGATGGCATATAAAAATTTGCAGACCTTACTCTCTGATAACAGAACATATCAGCATAAACAAATAGAGTACCTGAACGTTACTTTCGTCCATCAATATCTCCTTAGCTTTCTCACATAGTGCCCTTACCTGAATCATAAATACATTTTCATTGAATACAACATCCCTGGGAGTAATTTTCCACTTCAGACAAAGGAAATTGAGCGGCACAATGATGATTTAATGAAAGATTGTTCACTTTATTTCCCATAAAAAAGAGGGAGGAAAGGGTGGCTAACAAATGGTGTGACGTCAACATAAGGAACCATCATTGAAGATGAAAGTCATGTAAGAAAAACTACCTCAAACACATACAGAAAACATGCAATGAGAAAATTGAAAAGGCCTTGGGCAACCACCATCATGCTCCTTACTAATTACCAGACATCATGCCCCACTCCATCCTCATCATCAATCCCCATCCCCTACTACTAACAAAAGACAAGAGAGTAGAAAATCACCATCCCGCCTATATCAATCCTTCAGCTTCTCAAAAAGGTAACAGACTCGGCAACACCCTTTGATAGTGATTAGTCTCTTCGGAATGACCAGGCTAGTTATCAAGTGAATGTCGTGCCATCATTATTTAGTTGATCAAAGATAGAAGATGTGACATGGGCTCCTAAAATTCATGTTATTGAGACATTTTAAAGTAGATCTCAAGGTCCTTAACACCAATTCTATCTTACAAAAAATGTTATATGAATAGAGCATCAACACACAAACAAGCCCCAACAAAAGAATAACAAAGGAACTCCCTCCTTCAGCTGATCTTTTGCTATGACACTAGGTGGTACAGGATTGAAAGCAATCCTCCTAAAGCACGCCTTAATATTACACACTTAACTCCCATACTAGGACATCTTAGCATCACCACAAGAATCCACCTTCATTAATACATCTTGAAAGTTCAAGCTCAAACTATCCACTCCAAGTTAGAATGCACCACAAATATCCAAATTTACAATATGGCAGCTTAAGCAGCATAATCCAAAAAGCAAAAACCACATGAACCCGCAATCCATAAAGCAAAACCACGGGAACCTGTTATCTTAACCTTCCAAACTATGTAGAAGTCTTCGAATCTACATCAAACATATAGCAATAATCCATACGGTTTCCCCATATTGACACCTTAACTTCAATAAATCCTAAAAAAACGTTCAAAAAGCAAAACACATTGACAGATCTGATCCAGCCAATCCCAAATCTGCCTCAAGATACCTCGTGATCCCTTCAAATCACAGATTACACCACACACGAAACAAGAAAGAAACAACAAATCCCCAATTTTGACCCTCACAAACCCCACCAGATCCACACCATTCTCCAAAAAGAACATCAAAAACCCAAAATAACAATAACTCATTTAAAATAATCCAAAAGAATTCTAAAAAGAGAGATGTTTTATCATAAATTCTCAATCCCATCCCCGACAATCCCAGACAGATCCACACCATTTCTCCAAAAACAATCTCAAAACTCTGAAAAACCGTCCGAAAAAGCGGAAACACAGAAACTTTTGACAGAAAAATAGGGTTACCTCTTGTTCTGATAAGGGCTTGCACTGCATAAGCTGACTAATTTGCTCGTCAAGGTTTCCATGCGTGTTTGTAGCCGCCGAATCCAAACTCATCTTTTTTATTGATGATGGTTTTTGTGTGATCGATAATTTTTCTACAGTTTAAGTTCCAGAGATTAAATCTCCTAAATTAATTACAAAAAATCGAAACCCTAGATTTCAATTTTCGCTTTGAATTGCTCTTTCTCTAGAGAGAGAGAGAGACAAAAAATGATCCAGGAGAGAGAGTGGGAAAAGAGAAAGGAGTGGTTGAGATTCCAATGGCTTTTTTAGAGAGCTCCTCCAGTTTTTGCTTGATTTGACTGTAATTGGGAAACATACAAACCCATCCTCCATTTATATGTATATTGTACTAATTGTACCTTACGTTTGCAATTAATCATTTCTATCCTGAAATCTTCATTATGGCTGTGTTTTTCAAAAAGTACTATCAAATTATTCATACTTGAGTCTTCATTCATAGGTGATTTTTTTAATGATATGTACAATATTAAATTGTGATTGAAATATATTTATTATGGATTTTATATATGATTTATTAGGTCATGATATTTGCAAAGACACTATATAATATTATAAAATAAGATGTCGCATGATTTTAGTTAAATAAATCATTTACGAGACATGACAAATAAAGTTGATGCAAGCAAGAATGATCTGGTATGTTAATTATATATATTCTTAAATATGCCAATATTATGGGTATTAAATTATTTAAAAAAACAATGAATCCAAATGATTTTATCATGATATATATAGAACTTCAAATCACAACCATTGCAATAATAAATATAAATCCTGAAGAAGTTCAACTTCTGAGCGGCTTGCTCAACACTTTATTAAAGAAGGGTGTCCACTACCTAAAAAAATGGAAACCAGAAAAATATTGAACTTGGGAGGTTAAATTATAATGAATGAACTTTGAGAACTCAATTAGAATACCATATTATTTAGAGGACTGATATGTAGTTTTCCTTAACAATAACCACCACTCCTTTTCTTTAAAAAAATCTCTTTTCGTTGTTTTTGCTTTTCTAGGGAGGGAAATTTGATTTGTTTTAAACTTTCGAAGTATAGTTGTTGGACAAGCGCGTAGTTTGACTGGCCAATGAGTGAGGGGCTGGGTTGAAGGTGGAGAGGTTTGATTGGAGAGTGAGATGAGACGAGCAAGAGCGCGTGTGATAATAGACTATTTGGCGAGCTGTGATTGGCTTATTCATTCATGGATTAGCTTTAGTTTCTCCCGAAAACTAGTTGAGATCCACGCTTTGATGATGTTGCAAAATCAATCAAGCGAATATTTTTATTTTCTTAAGAAAATCGAAATGTCATTGATTAATTGAAAAATAAATAAATATATATATATGTACTATTATATATTATAACGGTAGTTTGTTGAAATATTTTTTATCATGAATGAATTAAAATAATATTTTTATTTTTAAAATTAATACATCTATATAATATAAAAATATAAATAATTTTATGCAAAAAGAAATCAAAATTTAATTTTAATTTTAACTATTCTCTATTTGGTAGATTTACAGTACCAAGCGAGCAGAGGCTACAAATAAGCAAAATCGCAATCATGCAACATTGCCCAATTATTGGCCTGTGTTTTCAGGAGGGGAGTCAAGTTAATGAGTAAAAAAAACTATAGATTCGTCATTAACGGTGACAGTGGGAGCGAAAATACATGAAGATTCCCTTTATTTATTTACTAGATAATACCCCGCGCTTCGTTGCGGGTGGCAAAATACTTTTTTCAATGTAAAAAATATTAATTGTGTGTATTTTTTATTATAATATAAATCTAGTTAAAATAATAAATTTGTGCAGAATTCATGTCAAATGCAAGTTTTCTATAAAATATATGAATTTAAAATCGATATAAATTTATCTGTTTAGTAGTTTCAAATGAAATAACCAACATAAATTTATCATCATCATTAAAAAATCAAGAAAACTCAGATATCTGAATTATTAAGTTCATTGTATTAAGATTAGTTTATTATATAATTCAATTTAAATCAAACAAAAATAAAATATAAATTGTGAAAATACTTACAGTAATCAAATAAAAAAATAAGCTGTTAATTTTCTATCAACAAAAAGAAGAAAACATAGATTGAAGAATCATCCTGACATTATTGTCATTATCATTGTTATAAAAGCTAAAATTATTGCTAACATTACAGCCAAAACAATTAAAATAATTAAATTACCATGAAAAATAAAAAAAAGCAAAAGATTTTTATAAAACACAATAAAAAAATAATAACTAAAATTATCATTATTATTGCATAAATAATAAAATTATAAAAAATCATATAATCTAAAGAACAAATAAAGAAACAAAAAAAAAAGAATAAAGGAAAAAATAGAGTAATATTACTTTTAAAATGATCACCGATATAAATTAAAATTTCAGGAAAATCTTAAAAAATTAAAATATTTTTATTAAAAAATAATCACTAGAATTATCATTATTATTGTGCAAATAATAAAATTATAAAAATCATCTAATACAAAGAACAAATAAAAATAAAAGAAAACATCTAGCCATGGCACTCGCTACTGTCATGGAGTGGATTCATATTTTTTTCAACATAAAAAAATATTTATTATGTATGATTTTTTTTATCAAAGCATAAATTTAGACAAAATAATAAATATGTATATAATTTTTATGAAGTGCAAGTTTTGTATAAAATAAAAAAAAATATAATAAGAAAAAAAAATATAATAAGGAAAAAAAAAGATAAAAAAAAGAAACAAAAAAACGGAGGAAAAAAAGAAGAAAAAGAATAATTTGGAAAAAAAAGTACAAAAAAAGAAAAAAAAGAACGAAAAAAAAAGAGGATAATCGAAATTAGAAAAAAAACAAATACAAAAGCAAAAAAAAAAAAATGTTGCAATCCATAGTGCACCGTGTCTAAGTGCACAATGGATTGCCCACACCTATTATATATATTGTAATTTTTATTTTTATTTTCTCTCTTTCACTCATCGATTGTTTTCGATTAAATTTTCGTTTCTGTTTATTTGGAGTTTTCAAAACGTTTTGAAAAAAAATATAATATTTATTTTGTATTTGAATTTTTAAAAAAATATTTTAAAAAGATTATCTTCACTTAGTTTTTGCTTGTTCATGTGGGACTTCAAAACATCGCATGCTTACACTGGAGTGTTTTTAAGGATAATAGTTTAGTTAAGAAATATGATAAAAATTATTTTTAAAATTATTTTTAAAAAAATATATAGATATTTTAAAAAAACAAGTGTCCTAATTTCCTGGTTTCAAAAGAAAAAACGAAAATTAAACAGCTCTAAAGCCAAATATTTGAATTACTGGATATATTAATTTACCTGGTGAGGATGCAGAAATGAAGACGATGTATATTTGTCATATACATAGGAGTCCATGCACATGTTATGGGACATGGCTGGTGACCACTTCTAATGTTGAATCCAGCTGAGGCGTCACGTGTTTTTTTTTTCACTGATGATGCACTACAAAAATGTTATGAAGATTAATTAGCTATCTGGAAGCTTGGAAAAGTCTGGAAATTCACTTGCTATCAGTTCTAAGGTGTTCGACGACCCTTTAATTTTAAATTAAAAAAATAAAGTTCTAATCTTAATTTTAAATTAAAAAATTTAATGTTTTTAGATCATTTTGATGTGTTATTATCAAAAACAATTTAAAAAATAAAAAATATATATAGTTTTGATGTATTTAAGAAAAAAATACTTTCAAAAGTAACCGCAATCATACTCTGAAACAAGCATTTAGCTAGACAAGGCAACCACCATGCATCACAAAGATATTATTGCAATGAAAATGTTTTTTCTTATCAATATTGGTGTGCAAACTAGTTTATATGTATATCGACTAATTTTATGTGTCATGAAATTAACGATTATATAAAATTCTAGTAATAATTATATTAACAGCTATAAAAATAAAACTCCACAACAGGAAAAACAAACTTTTTAATATAAGATGTTGTAGCGGGGGCTTTTGCAGTTTTCTGATAAAACTAGAATGGAAGTAAGAACAAAAGAATGGGCCTATAACAAAATAATTTACAACTCCTTGTTAATTCCCAAGAAAACATGGTCTAGATAGATTTCTTTTATTCTCCAGTGATTTCACCCTTTATAGCTTTTTTTTCTGGGGAGTGAGACTGAAGTTTTGTTTAAAATGGCTTAAAAACAACAAAAAAATCAATTTAAATAATAAATAAATATTTTTAAAAATGCTTTTGAAATACAAAACAGAGCATAAAATTGATATAAAAAACATATGTTTAGTTATGTTTTTCTTTTTTTCTATACCGTTCGTTCCATATATTTATACGAGTAGGGAGCATCACAAATAAATGAAAGTTGATTTTTGCTTAAAAAAGGTATTAATTTAATGTTTTTTATATACTTCTCAATAGTTTTGTTATGCTAATATAAAAAATAAAATAGAAACCTAAAAAATTTATAATTTTAATACACTTTTCATTAAAATAATATTTTTTTATATAAAAAACTACACTGCATTATTAAAAACACACCTGGTCAAATTTTGAGCTACCAATTTTCCGAATCATTTTGTTAAATCAGTTCTTTTCTTCTTCTTTTTTGTTATTGAAATCAAAGCTTTAAAGCTAAAAAAACAAAATTAAACGAGCAACAATAAACCTAATAAAGTCATAATACAAAATTGGATTAGATTTAACCAAATATATTAGGGACTTTATTCTTTATTCTTGGCGGCATTTGTTTATTTTTAATGTAATTTTTGTTCAAAAATATATTAAAATAATATTAATATATCAAAAGAATTTAAAAAATATAAAATGATAATTAAAACTATTAGTTTTCATAAATTAGCATTTGATTGAAATCCTAAACATCACTTCCACCTTTTGTTTTTCCTGAACACCAAAAATACAAGTACACTGACTTAATAAAAAAATAAAAAACAAGCACCCCCTCCTAAGTAACTTACAAGAGGGTGTTTGGAGGAATTTTTAAAAGTGTTTTTAAAAAAAATTATTTTTTTATTTTAAATAAATATATTTTAATATTTTTAGATTATTTTTATGCCAAAATATATTAAAAATAATTTTTAAAAAACAAAAAAATATTATTTTAATATATTTAAAAAACTATCAATCACCCACGCAACAGTTTCTCAACTGTAAGTCTCAACCCTCCAAAATAAAAAAGAAAAAGAAATTCTCATTAAAATAATATTTTATATATGTGTGTGTGTATATATGTATGTAGAGAGAGAGGAGGGAGAAAACCTCCACAGCTAAGACAGCAAAGCGTACACACAGCCCCTCCTTCCTTAAAAAGATATTTTTGCGTTTCCGTCTAGAAAAGATTTCTCCTCTCTCCTCCTCCTTCAATTCTAGGGTTTCTTAGTCCTCTTTGATCTTCTTCATCCCTAACACCATCTTTCCTTTCCTTCAAATACCTCTCCCTCGCTCTCCTTTCCGTTTCCTTCTCAGGTTGTCTCACAAAAAAACAGTAGATTTTTCCTTAGTTTTTTTATTTAGAATTGTAGCATTTCAATTTTGACTGTTGGTGAACCAGATCAGGTTTTTCATTTCAGGTTACCGCCTCTTCAGGGACAATTTTGTTTATTTTTGTTTGCATTGTTTTTTAGTGGAATATAATGATTGAAAATTTGTTTTTTTTATGGATTGTTCTTACATATTTTGCTTTTATTTGATATTTTTTGTTTGCATTTTATGTGGGATAAAATGGTTGGGATTCTTTTTTTATGCTGTAATTTTTGTGGGTTTCGGATGAGATTTTGTGTTTGATTTCTAGGTATTTGTGATTCTGATTGGTTTTGTTGACTAAATGATATGGTGATCAGTGAAATTATTTTGTTTTGCTGTCGGGTTAAATGTGACAATGATTATTTTCTTTGAAGATTGAGGGTTCAATGGAATTATAATTGTTATATTGAAGTTGTGTGAAAGGAAAAGAGTTTGTTGGAGGAAAGATTTGCTTTTGGGGAAAGTTCAAGACAAATTTGTTTAGGAATTGGAATTTCAAATTGGGGTATTCTGGTTGTGGTGGTTGTTGTTTAGTTATTTTACTAAATGTAATGATTTATATTTTGAAAAGACTGGAATTTGATAAATTTGTGTTCTGGTTCCAGGGCTTGAATTGAAATTGTGATATCAAGAAAAGAGGAATTGCCTAAAGTTTGATTTGTGGAAGTTGAAGCTGATTTTGTTCAAAAAGGGAATATTTTGTTGGAGTTTTTGCATTTTGGTTAAGAACTGTAATGAATACGAGGAGTTCATGGGCTGATTTGGCTGCGAATTCTGCAGCCGAGAGCACAAATGCTGGTTCTTCTGTTAACAATGGAAGTGTAGGTACCACTTCAGGAAATGCCCCTACTCGACCCACATATGTCCCTCCTCATCTTCGCAACCGCGCAGCATCTTCAGACCCACCAGTTGCTGCAAATAGTGGGCCTGCATCGAGTAATGATCGTTCTGGGTATGGTGGTGGATCTCGCTGGGGTGCTCCAAGAAATGATTACCGTGGTGGGTATGGTGGTGGGAGAGGTGGCTGGGGAAACAGAGGCGGCTGGGATCGTGGGAGAGAAAGAGAAGTGAATCCTTTTGGAGATGATGACGAAACAGAGGAGCCACTTAAGGAGCAAGAGAATACTGGCATTAATTTTGATGCATATGAAGATATTCCAGTTGAGACAAGTGGGGACAATGTGCCACCACCTGTAAATACCTTTGCAGAGATTGATTTGGGTGATGCATTGAATCAGAATATCCGCAGGTGCAAGTATGTGAAGCCCACACCGGTGCAGCGGCATGCCATTCCAATCTCTCTTGCAGGCAGGGACTTGATGGCCTGTGCCCAGACTGGTTCTGGGAAAACTGCTGCTTTCTGTTTCCCAATTATTAGTGGAATTATGAAAATGCAAGATCAGAGTGCGCAAAGGCCGCCTCGCGGAGCACGTACTGTGTACCCACTAGCTCTTATTCTGTCTCCAACCAGAGAGCTTTCAATGCAGGTTCGTTTTTTTTTCTTCACTGGCTGCTTAAATGATATGCTTCTATCTTTCTTACAATATTGTGAGGAAATCTAACATGCTGCAGTCATGATTGCAGATACATGAAGAAGCTAAGAAATTCTCATACCAAACTGGTGTTAAAGTGGTAGTTGCTTATGGAGGGGCACCAATTCACCAACAGGTTTTGTATTGCTCCCCCTCTCCCCCTCCTTCCCCCCCTCTCCCCTCACTTGGTGGTGCTGGTCTTTTTTTGAACTGGTTGTGTTGTCTTCTGGTATCATTATTTGATTGATGATACTTTCTTATACTTTCAATTTCTATTTTATAAGTTCAACTTTGTCACATTTTCTGCTTCATGTTTCTTGAGAAAATAATGTTAT
Organism: Salix exigua; assembly: GCA_032356905.1. Taxonomy (NCBI): domain Eukaryota; kingdom Viridiplantae; phylum Streptophyta; class Magnoliopsida; order Malpighiales; family Salicaceae; genus Salix; species Salix exigua. The sequence continues at coordinate 16,871,198 of CM063597.1, forward strand.
GCTCTGCTTTTCATTACTCGTGGTGCTATTTGTAAAGCATTGAAATCATTTACAAACAAGCAGCGTGTCATTGAATAATCATTGTATGAGAATCAGCTAGTTGCATTTCTTCATCTTTGTTGTGGTTGATAATGAATGTAGTTGGCAGAATTTGATCATGTGTTTAGTTGTATCAGAAACCATTTGTTCTTCATGGATCTTCATCCTCTGAAATCAAGTGGTCACAGCTTGGTTGGATTACAATCTGTCATGTGGTTAGAGAAGTCTTCAATGGGCCAAACGCTTCTATAAAGACAATAGAAGTTTTATTGTCAACTAAATTACCTTTTGCAATTCATGTTCAGATTACTCTTCTTTTAACTGATGTCAGATTTTAATTTCATGTCCTGTTTCCATGTCATTATGAAACATAAAGACCACCATCCTTTCTAGTTTTATCTGTTCAATTCACCAACCAATTGCTCATTAGAAAATCTTATCTCCCAGCTGCTGGACATTTTGTGTGATCCATCGATTCTTTTGTTTCAAATAAAGAAAATAAATAGAAGTTCCATTTGTTCTTTACCTTGTCACCATCATGGTCCTTTGTTTTCCAACTGCATCAAACCCTCAAAAGTTCTGAACTGATTCTTCCAGAATGCTAGGTTTCAAGCTGTACCTATCAGGGCTTAGCTCTCTGTGGAGTCATGCAAAGATAGATTGCTTAATTAATGCTCTCAGGTTTTGGTGCTTAGTTGTTTACAAGAGTTGGAATTATGCTAGCATGCTCTTCATAAAAGCCCAAGTATTTTCAAGACCATTTTAGATGTTATTTATAATTTTAGACTGAACACAAACCAATGTGCAGTTTGGTGTTATATTTACCTTTTCTTTGTTGGAGGCCATTTCATCAATCTTCGTGTTGATGTTTATGTTGTCATCTCTGTACAGGCAGCCATGTTGAATTAAAATTTTAAAATCAAGCAGTGAATTCATCTTGTTATGTATGTGCATCATTTCCTCTTCTATTTTCAGATTTACGCTTCAGCCTTTTGCTGTGGCAAGTGTGTAATGAGAAATTCAATTTTAAGTCTTCTTCATGCAGTGGTGCTATTCAGTGATATTAGGTTTCAACATTCCACTGTAATTTTATTTTCAACTGTTAAATTTATGTGGCCAGCTGCGAGAACTGGAGAGAGGTGTTGATATTTTGGTGGCAACTCCGGGAAGATTGGTAGATTTGTTGGAGAGAGCTAGAGTTTCACTGCAGATGATCAAGTATTTGGCCTTGGACGAGGCGGATCGGATGCTGGATATGGGTTTTGAGCCTCAAATAAGAAAAATCGTGGAACAAATGGACATGCCTCGACCTGGATTAAGGCAGACAATGCTGTTCAGTGCTACCTTTCCGAAAGAGATACAGGTCTGTTTTCTTTTCCTTATTCTTTAGGAGGAGAATGTGTCTGAGAGATTTTAAAACTTTTATGGTGTTTGCATAGAAACATTTCCAGATTTCCCCCCTTTTTTTTCGTGAGGTAGTCGATGCAAGAAATAATTAGAAGTGAATTCCTTTAATTGTATACCCCAAGTGTATATAATGTGATACCCATCTTTGACATCCTGATTGTTAAACTCGCCTTGCCGACAAGAAAAGGGTTTCATTTAGGTTAGATTGCATTTCATGACCAAAATAAAGAAACCCTGGTGATTCTATTTTCAGAAATTTGATTGAAAATCCCTATAATCACATCCGTGAGTGTCATTTTTGATAGGCTAAATAGGTGTAATGTCTGTAATGGCAAATTGCTTGCAAACCATTACTGCTGCAAAGTTTTTATTGGTCTTGTATATGCTGTCATGGTTTTGACATGTAGCGAGGCAGAATTTGGCTTGAGATACAGATCATGCACAAGAACCTTGGATCTAGTGTCAACGATTTGCTCAAGATACTTGAAATTTTATCCTAGTGATTTCAATTTTTGGTTGTTATGCAGAGACTGGCCTCTGACTTCCTGGCAACTTATATCTTTCTGGCTGTTGGACGAGTGGGCTCAAGTACAGATCTGATTGTTCAAAGAGTTGAGTTTGTCTATGAGCCTGACAAAAGAAGTCACCTCATGGACCTTCTATATGCACAACGGGAGAATGGTGTTCAGAGCAAGGTAAAACTGGCAAAGACAATCTTTGCTCCCTAACTCATGCTACTTGAGGCTGGGGTGTTGCTTTGACTTGTTAGTGGCATTCCTGATACATCCTGGACAAGCCTTTTCATCGGATGAATAATATTAGAAAATTGTGCAACCTTGTTAGTTTTCTGATTCTTGAATCTTGTTATATCTGCTGTTGACTATTGCATTTCTTAATATAATATTTCAGCAAGCTTTGACATTGGTATTTGTGGAGACTAAGAAGGGTGCTGATTCACTCGAGAATTGGCTATGCATTAATGGTTTCCCTGCTACTAGCATACATGGTGATAGATCACAACAGGTAATTCTTTTTCTTCATTGCCATATATATTCTTTCATGCATGGTATAGCTGTTGATCATGTGAAGGGTAATAATCAATGCTATTCAATGAAATCCACAGTAACAAAAGATTAAATGAAATATGAAAGATTGCAAAATCAGACTTCCTAAATTACTTTCTAGAGAAGTAAAAGACATTGGAATATGGGGTTTGAAAATTTTCATCATTGACCCCTAAGTGTCAAGTTTCTATACAGTCACAACCAAAACTATAATGGAAGCTTTGGTAGATGAATGTAATGTCTGATAAAATTTTCTGTAAAAGATTCCTGTTTGTCAATGAAAAACACGAGAGGATGTTTTCTGGAAACAAAGGTGACATACTGGTACACCTATAAACTAGGTGGTTCAAGACAGAAACTTATCATGTTTCTTGTTTCTTTGGGAAGGGCCTGTTGGTATTGCCAGGGTTTGTAATAAGGTGGTGCTCTAAACTTATTGTAACTGGCTTTTTAGGGAAATGCATCCTCTCCTTTTTCCAAATTTACCTCTTAGCCATATGTTTTCTCCTTTCCTTTCTGGGCTAAAAAGGCCGCATGGGGGTGATAGCAGTAGCACATCAAACACTTAGATGTTGTGTTCACACTATAATTCCATGCAAGTAACGACTACTAATTTCCCCCCAAGAATAATACTTTCTCAGACATCTTGGTTAGGACTTTTGATTGAGTCTTACTGCTAGAAACTCTCTATAAAGCATTTACATATGCATGAAACGTTGACTTTGGTTTCACCATGTGATTAATTCTGTATGGATCTATCATTTAATTGTTTCTCTTGATATCTTCAGTTGGACAGGATTGCTGTAAGTGCATCTTTTGTATGTTCCCTTCACTGCACTGTTGGCTGTTCTTTTTTTGTTCTCCTTGTCTTTAAAGTTTTATCCTTGAAAATTTAAAGTATATAAATATAATGAGGCTTAACAGAGTGAAATAATGTTGTTGTGTTGCTTGGTAGCTCAGTGCACTGTATAATCTTTACATAAGGGCTGCCTCTTTTCATTTCATCTCATTTTCAAGGGTGAAATAAGTTTTGATTCCTGATAAGCCCATGTCATCTGTATCAGGGATGTTGATAGTTATGTTATCTTGTTTCTGATTTTGTTTGTTCACTATTGAATTATTACTTATTCAAAGTTAGCATTTTGATCATTATTGTCATATTCGTAATGCTGTACTCCATATTAAATATTCCCAAATCATGCAGGAAAGAGAACAGGCATTGCGCTCATTTAAAACTGGCAATACTCCAATCTTGGTAGCAACTGATGTTGCAGCCCGTGGTCTTGATATCCCTCATGTTGCACATGTGGTCAACTTTGATCTCCCAAATGACATTGATGATTATGTCCATCGTATTGGGCGCACAGGACGAGCTGGAAAATCTGGTCTGGCGACTGCGTTCTTCAATGAGGGCAATGCATCATTGGCAAGGCCATTATCTGAACTAATGCAAGAGGCAAATCAAGAAGTACCTGATTGGCTCTCTCGTTATGCATCCCGTCCTTCTTATGGAGGGAAGAACCGTCGCTCTGGTGGAGGTCGGTTTGGAGGCCGTGACTTTCGAAGGGATTCATCTTTCAGCAGGGGCAATTCAGATTATTATGGTGGAGGAGGAAGCGGCGGCGGGTATGGCTCTTCAGGCGGGTATGGCTCTACAGGCGGGTATGGCGGAGGTCATGGTCCTGGGGTGACTAGTGCCTGGGATTAAACAAACAATTGAACATTTTAAGTATTTACATGACTTGGTGTCTAGTTAATGTGGACTTCTCCCTTCTTTCGTTGGGGACATTTCACATTTATCATTTTTGTCATGCCTTTTAGTTAGCGCCTACTATACTCTTAGAAGTAACTATCATTGAGAGGGGGATTTAAGTTTGGGTTGTGCTGCAGGAGTAGAGGTGTATAATGTTTGGTAGTTTTTGGTGAAAAAAGTCCTAACAGAGTAGGGTATTACTTGGTGCCGTTCTTTTTTCCTTTTTTCCTTCTCGTTGTTGTAACTTTGTTGGGTTGTTGATGGGTTGTAGAATATGTGGTGGGAGAGGCATAGGGTTTCTTTTCAGCCATTTCTGTGTTAATCTCTTAGGCATGTTCTTTTCAACCCGATTTAGGGGGGCATATTATTGAGGCTTCTACTCCTAGTGTTTCTCTTGTTTTATTTTCACCTTCCCCTTTGAAAGGAGTTTTTAAACTGGCATTTGTAATGTTTTGGTGGTCACTGAAATGAACACCATGCTTTCTTGGAACATTAATGTTTTGCTATAGTTAAATTCTCCCTCGCTGAAATTCTGAAATCCGTCCATGAATTATCTTCCTGTGGTGTTTTGTTTTTCTTCAGCTTTGACCCTTCTCTATCTCTAGGTCCTGGTTGGGACCGCGGCCGATGCTTGTGGTTTGAAATGTACGGGCAAACAGGCGTTCCCAAACAGGGCAACTTGAATGTTATGCTTGACATACTATGCAAGAAAGTAAGAGAGGAGAAAAAAACTCCTTGAAAGTTATACTGTTATGTCGTGAGTGTAGGATGGGTCCGGAGCAGAGAAGATGGAGCAGTTGTAGTTTTGTTCTCTAGGAGAAGAAAAAAGGAAGGAGAGACCCATTTTGTCACGTAAGAATACAGATGCCACTCAACGTGTGGGTGGATATCCTCTTATATCTCTTCTTTTCAATACATGTAGATGAGCCAAAAGGGCAAGGACACCAACATATGTTACATAATCACATCATTCTTCACTATCCTTCTCACCTTTAGGCAGGGTTAGGGTATGCTTGAGTGAAATTGCATTTGAAATAAGCTAAAATACTGATAATTCGGTTCTCCATCAAATTATGCAATCGAAGTAAATTTTGATATGTATCGTGTGTGTGTTTTGATTCGATTGTTTCGCCGAATACTGTAATAACTAGATTGTAAATCATTTTAATTCAGTGGATGATATGAAGAACTACTAATACACATGCTTCCCATCGCATGCTCCACTTGAGGATATTGTCAAAGTGAGCATGATGTTGAATGTGTTGAAATTATATGTTGGTTTGATTATGACACCATTGCTAGTGTGATAATCCTAGGCAATTTAAAGCCCACAATTAGTCTAGTATGAACCAAACAATCAGCTACGAGTGACAAAACACTTGACTTCGTTGCAAGCGGCTTAATGACAAGTTTCTTTCATATTCAACCTGAAAATAACTCGAGAAAAATATCAAAAATATCTGTTTTCACTCTGTAATTAACTAATCTTTGGGATCTAGAGTAGACTTGAAGAAACTCCGTATGGTTTCATGAGCTAGTGATGCTGACAGCAAAGAACAGTGTGTCCTTTCTAGAGATCATGCCGCCCTTTGGAGCAAGGCTGTCCGCTCTCTAATGGGAATCGTCCTGTGATAAGTTGCGACTGCTCCCCTAAATCACATCCTATTTTTGGATTAATCTGTGCTAAATTTACGCCCATTCTCACACTTGCAGAAAATGCTAGGTAAAACAAAACCAGAAGACCCAAGTTAAAGATTTCAATCGGATGTGCTGACAAGTGATGAAAGATGATTGCCTATCATTAATGCTTTTGCTTATAAGCAATGGATGACAAGGTTGAGGAAATAATTTGGTATACCTTAAAAAGCATAATTTTAAAATCTTAGATTGAGATTGAACTTGACATGTTCAAGTTGAGAGATTAAATTGATTCATAGAAAAAAAGGGATTAAATACCTACTGTTTTTTGTAGAAACAATAATGATTAAGTCGGGATAATATACTTTCTTAACATGATTTTTTGTTTTTTTTTTTCGTAACACAAATTTTTATGATCAGTTAAGGCTAAGACATGAACTAACCTAAAACTGCTCTGTATTTTAGAACAGTATTAAAAAAATGATAATATTTTCAAATTATTTTTAGTCACTCGTATCATGCCAGCCTTTGATTTCCATAGAAGAAAAAAAATTAAAAACCAAACCTCAAGGAAATATTCCTTTGGGTTGAACTTTGAAAGGTCATTTAGGGTTGGTATGGAGGCACTTTAACTTAACGAAGAAAACTCAGTCAACCATTCATTTGAAATCCCTCCCTCCCTCCCTCCCCCACACACATTCCTTACACATTCTATAGTTAACTTTATTTTTTATCATCATTTATTGTTCACCACATGTTACCCTTTTTTTCTTGACATGGATCTTCAAAGCTATCCTATATAAAAAATAGTAAATAGTATTTTGGCTTCACTTGGCTTCTTGGTAAATGAGTGTCATGGATGGATAGCATAGTTAAAAACAAAAATTTCTCACCTACAAGAGCAATAACAAGGTGCTCGACAGCATCAATGGTATAGCCTTCGGGTAGATGGGGTATTGATTTGAAAGGAAAAAAAATCTTAAAAGGTGTGATTCCTCCATTAATCCATTGAGAATGATGATCCCATTTTTCATACCATAAAAAAACTGTGCCACTTATAATGGGGTTTGATCCATACATGTAGTTAGTGATGGAGTAAGCAATAACAAGACCCCACTAGTAGCCCTTTGTCCTCTCTCTCTCTCTTAGAGCTGAAAAATTCAAGCCTTGAATCCAACAACAATAAATAAATAAGCACTTGTCAAACTTGACTATAAATATGAGTAAATTTGTTTCCCATTTGACCATCTAGAATTTAGATTGAAAAGAAATATGTAAAAAGGTGCATTTTTTAGTAAAATAAAGCTAAACATGAATTTTTTTTTAATAAATATAAGTTTTCGATGAATAAGACTTACCACGATCTAATAACTTATAATTTTCTCCATTTTTTCTAAATACTTTTAGTATTTCTGTTTCTATAAATATATTTAAAGTTGATTGGAAAGTCATTTAATTTTAAAATATGAAAACTTTCCTAAAAATATTAAAAAAACTATTTGCATTAAATAAAAAAGGAAAATAAACTCTTTGTCAAGACAATCGTCTCAAAACCAATGTACATTAAAAAAGTTGTTGAACCCCATGGGACCAGCTACTACTGTAAAAGTAAGAGAAACAAATTCTAACTGAGGTCTGAGATAAAGGGAGAGAGGAGAGTTTTTGCGTGAGAGAGAGAGGAGAGTTTTTGGGTGAGAGAGAGAGTTGCTCTCATGTTTTGTTGGGTACAACAAAGTTTGTAGCCTGTTTCTTTGTTTGCATTTGAAAGAGGGTAAAAAAAAGACAAAATATCAGCAACAAAACACTAAGCTCGTTGTTTTCTCTGTTTGGTGTCAGATTTGACTCTTGAATCTCTCAATTCTGGTTATCTTGATCTGTTTGGTCTCATAAAGCAGCTCTTTTTTCCTTAAAGCTCTAATCTTTCTATGGATCTCTGATGCAAAAGATGGAACATCATAGGTCATCAAATGGTCCAAGAGGGTTTAGAGTTCAAGCTCCACTAGTAAGTTCACTGATCTTCTTAATGTCTTTTTTATTGGTTTATTTATGTTGTTATTGAGGAATTAATGACATTTTTAAGATGCCCAGTTGGTGAATTTGGTTATAAATGTGGAGACTTTGAGGGGATAGTGTGGATTTTGATGTTTGGTAATTGGTTGCTTCTATCTGTGTTTGCATTTTGGTTGCCGTTTTTTTTTTTATGGTGTTTTGAAGATACCCAGATAGAATGGCTTGTTAATTCTTTGATCTGGAACAAATTATTTGGGGTTCTTGGTGGGTATGCGTGGTTTAGAATCTTGTTGCTTCCATTTTTTTGGTTAATGGGTTTTTGTCTATTTGTAGGTATAGTTGGGAATGCTCTCCCATTTCTGATTTTTGAGACTTGGGTTCTGTAACCATTTTTGGTATCTATGCCATCCCTCTTTTATCAACTCAAGCATTTTGTGTTAAGATTGCTGTGCAAAATTATTATTTCAGTAACAAGTGTTGAAATGTTGCTTTTAAGTTTTGAATGACGACTTTGAAAGATGTGTAAGGTAGGAAGTACAATTTGTTGGTTTTTTGAATTGGTTTTGAGCGAAAATCTTGAGAAAATGGTGCATTGCCTGAGCTCCTTCCAAATAATTTGTTGACTAGCTATGGGTCTAGCGTCACGTACTTGCTAAATTGTTTGCATGCTCGAAATGTTAACGAGACACTGCCTTGAACTGAGGTCATAGTTCAAGGACAATAATGTTTACCAGAAATCCAACATGTCTTTGATTGTTGATGACCAAATCTCGACTCTTAATCTTTGATGCAATTTTATCTCTACCCAAATCAATTAATTTATGTTTAGAATGGGAAAGAATAAACAAGAGCCACATTCTTTCTTGGCCTGAATAATATCACTAGAAAGGGCTCCATACAAGATATAGCCATACAAAAATCTCAATGCTTGAACTTCTCATATGTAAAGTTGATAAACTTTAAGAAAGCGGTGCTCTAATAAGAAATTTGTTTTTTGAACGGAATCCGACTCAAATACATGAAATGATTGGTAAGCAGGAGATGCCATGGATTGCAATGGAAAAAGATTGATTTAGTTTCCCATCAATCCACATGTCGATTGGCTGGATAAAGAACATAACAATTAAAGAATAGGATTGAGAATACACTTGAGCCTATCTGGTTTGGGATTAAGATTTATTGGAGATGGATTGAATTATATCTTTCAAAGACAAATGTCTGTGGTGATCTACAACCTTGTATCCTGGACTGGGAAGGAGAACTCAAGATAAATCAAAAATATTTTTCCTCATGTTAACCACCTTTTGTGTCCTCATGTGCTTTAATATTATAATTCTGTCACCAGGATTTTTTTGTGCTGATGCGAATAAAGGATGTTTGTAATGTGATTTTGGTACAACCTTTTGCTTTAAAGTAAATCACACACTTTTCCAGTTTGTTGGATGATTACATCCATTATCCGAGATCAATATTTTTATTGTGTTAGCAAGTTTAATCATGTAAGCTGAAATAATGACAAATATCTCTGCAGAATGTGCTCATATGCGAAACTTTATTGCATTCTTACATGGACTGCTTTTCAGGTTGATTCTGTATCATGTTATTGCAAAGTAGATTCTGGTTTAAAGACAGTTGCTGAGGCAAGGAAGTTTGTCCCAGGATCGAAACTATGTATCCAGCCTGATATCAATCCTAATGCACACAAGAGCAAAACCTCACGCAGAGAGAGGACCCGTATCCAGCCACCACTTCTTCCTGGTCTTCCTGATGATCTGGCCATTGCATGTCTGATTCGAGTTCCTCGAGCTGAACATCGAAAGCTCCGTCTAGTTTGTAAGAGATGGTACCGGCTCCTTGCTGGTAATTTCTTTTATTCTCTTAGGAAAAGTTATGGAATGGCAGAGGAATGGGTTTATGTCATCAAGAGAGATCGTGATGGGAAGATCTCATGGAATGCTTTTGATCCTGTCTATCAGATCTGGCAACCACTTCCACCAGTTCCTCGTGAATATTCTGGGGCCCTTGGTTTTGGTTGTGCTGTCCTAAGTGGTTGCCACCTATACTTGTTTGGAGGAAAGGATCCACTCAGGGGTTCCATGAGACGAGTCATTTTCTACAGTGCGCGGACAAATAAATGGCACAGGGCACCGGATATGCTTCGTAAGCGTCATTTCTTTGGTTCTTGCGTCATAAATAACTGCCTATATGTGGCTGGTGGAGAGTGTGAAGGAATCCAAAGGACTCTCCGCTCAGCTGAGGTTTATGACCCTAACAAGAACCGGTGGAGCTTTATTTCAGATATGAGCACGGCTATGGTGCCTTTCATAGGGGTGGTTTATGATGGAAAGTGGTTTCTTAAAGGCCTTGGGTCCCACCGTGAGGTGATGAGTGAAGCCTATGATCCAGAAACTAGTACCTGGACCCCAATCAGCGATGGAATGGTTGCTGGTTGGCGCAATCCTAGTATCAGTTTAGATGGACGTCTCTATGCATTGGATTGCTGGGATGGCTGCAAGCTTAGGGTTTATGATGAAGCCTCAGATACATGGAACAAATTTATAGATAGTAAGCTCCATCTAGGGAGTTCTCATGCTTTGGAGGCTGCTGCTCTTGTTGCTCTCAATGGAAAGCTTTGCATTGTGCGGAACAACATGAGTGTTAGTCTAGTTGATGTTTCAAGTCCTGACAAACATGTAGAGAGTAATCCTCACCTTTGGGAGAATATAGCTGGAAGAGGTCATCTCAGGACTCTTGTTACAAATTTATGGTTAAGTATAGCTGGCCGAGGTGGTTTGAGAAGTCACATTGTGCACTGTCAGGTGCTTCAAGCATGAGAACCAGATGCATTTTTGCTTTTGCTCGCTGTAGAAGTTCAGCATTCCCTTCAATTTATAATGATAGATCATCACGATCGCAGTTCACTGATCATTAGTGTCTGCTCTTCCTACACCAGAAAGCTGCCTATACTCTGTTAATGTTCTGCTATCTATACTCCTGCCAATTCTGGATCAACAGTAATCTTTCTTGGCTTTGGTTCTGATGCTCTCACAACGTATGGTTAGTGAGATTTGGAAGTTAAACTGGACGAGCTTAAAAGTATCCAATGTCATGGATGAACGGGATCGTCGTTGGACAACGTGGTCAACTGCGAAGAAAGGACAGTTCACTGTTGGTTTCAGTGATGCATTCATCTCCATACATTTATGAAGGGAGAGCAGATACTTGTAAATCCAAGTCACTTTCTAGGGCCATGTCCCTTGTCGTGGGATCTTTCCTTGTAGCATGTAGTCTGTGGTATGCTTTGTGAGTGTACATGAGGTAATTTCGAACTAGTCAATGTATACTTAGATTACATCTCAATTGCTGTGGATCAACTTTGCTACCCGTTTGTTTTGTTGCTTTAAAGATGGATCTGATGCACACCATCAACATCTGCACTGTATGTTGTTAGCGTTCTAGAGATTAGCTGATCATGTAACTGGCGAGTTTATCCTTGCAGTTTCGCCATTGCCTTTGTATTATGTGCTGGTTTAGATCACAGATGTGAAGTCTCACAAATACCCCTTGTCATTATAGTAGTGTGAAGTCTATTACATTTAGAGCTGGAGATTGTTTCATCTCCATAGCTCGTTATTATTATCTACCATTACTGATACGCTGCAACAGAAAACATGGTAAGCCCCCTGCGGCACCTTCTTCATGTAGTGCTTCATTGTTGAACTTTCAGCTTATGGCGAAAGTTCTTGATGAAAGTATCTGCCCGGCCGTTGATGTCTCCTCCCTGGTCCTCTGATAACCTTCCCCTCCCTGCACTCCCTTTCCTTTCTGCGTCAATCCCCTTGTTGATTTCGTTGCTGCTGTGAATAGGGATCTCACTAATATGCTCCATTTTAACTCAAGCTTATAGAGAGATTGAGAAATTAGGATAGGAAAGAGGCTGATGGAGACTGCTCTGTGCTTAAAGAGCTCCTGCCTTGTGATAATAACGAAGAAGAACAACCTTTATAGAGGTAAAATCTATCTCAGAAACACGAGTTTTGCAAGTGTAAAAGAAAAAGGTTAAGGTTAGAGATGCCTTGCTGTTCTATATGCTTATTCTTCGGCTAAAATAATCTGGAAGAAAAGTCTACATTGTCAACATAACTTGTTTAGATTTTGTGTAATCACGTTTTGTAAAGAAGATTGGTTTAGAATTTCTTAGGGAACTTCAGATTCTCGAGCGTGGAAAACGACAGATCAAGAACCTAATTAGGGCCAATGAGAATGTTGAGGCCTAATTCTATGATGAAACTCCGATCCTATTTGAGATATAAATGCTAGCTTGTAAGCCTCATAAAGAAACAAAATTTATCAAAATACTATTTCAAAAATAAAATAAAATAAAATAAAATGTAGAGTTTGTGTGTTTAACTCTATTTCTACAAATTAAATTTGATTTGCCAAGAAGCTTGAAAATGGAAAAGAAAAGTCAGAGCACATTAGAAGAAAGAGAGAACAAACAAAAAGTCTAAAGAAAGAGACAACAAAACCAGGAAAAGCCAAAACCAGCCTGCAGAATATTAAGAAAGAAAGAGAGGATCTTCAAGAAAAGTTGTTCACGCGTCACTAATTAATTAGACAAGAATAAGATAAAGAGAAAAGCAATATGCAGTATTGAATATGGAAGAAGGCATCCGAGTAGGCCAGCAATTTCAAAAGCTACTTGTGACTGTGTCTTGGCATGCAGGGTATTTTATATTACTTTCTAACGAGCATTTGTGAAATTATGATCATATGTCATTAGCACCAGTCGAAAAACTTGAAGGAAGTGAGAACTGATCAGGCATGACAGATACTTGGCAAAGAAGCGTAAAAGAAACTGTAAAATATCTCTTTTATTGATGAACACCATTACATGTACATTCCATCTTGTAATAGAGATTTTCCCAATAAATCCTGACATGCCATACAGCTGAAATCTTTTAAACCCCCTGGAGATCATCTTTAAGCGAGTCTTCGCGCTGAATCTGAAGCTGATCGTGGAAATTCTTAATGAAAGCATCAGCCTTTTCATTTATATCTTCCCTGGAGTCATCCACAATCAACCGATTTTGCAGCCTTGTTTCCCTCTTTTTTTCAGTTTTCTTGCCATTAATGTCAAGAAAATCATGTTTAGCAGCATCTTTATGTTCCTCCATTTCGTCTGCTTGGTTGGCCAAGGTTTGTACGTAGCTAAAGAGAAAAGGAGGTAAGGAAAGAGATGGATTGAGAAAGAGAGCATAGTCTTGTATTTATATGCACAGGAATGTAACCATGCATTGAAGCATGTTTTAGACATGGGTCCAAGCAAAGGAAGCTCCAGTCTAAGTTTTATTTTTTATATATCAAAGCTATTAAACCCTACCGGTCCAAGAACTGGGTCATTAAAAAATGACATCATTTCAAGATTTTTTTCTTAGAAAAAATGTTTAAATAACATAGTTTTAATTATTATTATTATAACAAATCAAGTTTTGACCGGGTTAACTAGTTGTAAATTAAGTAACTTAATTGATTGAGTTTGATTAAATCCTGAACTGGCGGGTCATTGAGTTAATCTGTTAAGTTAGGCTGGTTTTAATAATCCTAATTTAGACAAAATTGTTTTGATTTTGCTTGAGAACAAGGTGATGATGAGGGAAGGGGGAAAGAACAATGTAGGGCTGATTAGATTTAATTATTGGCCGGCGAAGTTGCTTTTAGGCTTTCTATGATCATGTTTCGTGCAGAATTAGTCGAAGATTGTAAAGGGGTAGCGTTAAAGAATAAAGAATTACCTTGTGAAGAAGAATAAGAAGAGGAACCTTTGTTTTAATTTTGGCAGCACAAGTTACACAAGCTATAACAAATTACATAAAAGAGCCACGAATCTAAATTGAGTGTCTAGATGTGCAGGTTGGCCATGAAAAGCAACCTTCTGCTTGTCAGAAACACCTCAATCTACTGTTGCCTCCCCCCCCCCGTTCAATAAATCTTCATCCTTGATTTGGGTGTTTTAAGGTTTCGAATCTGCAAACTAAAATTCAAAATCTTGTTTTGTTTAGAGTTTTTGAATATATATATATATATATATATATCATAAAACTAACCGAAGAGGCACGAATGCGTTGCTGGATCCACTTCTACTAAATCATATCATAAAACCGCGACTCTTTTGCTTACAGAATTTCCTGTGACCTACCACTTTGTGTGTCGCAGGCGAGCTTCATCTTCAAAATTTCACAAACTAATGCCCCGGGCTGTATCACATATCATCAGCTAGTCCATAATGTCGACTAGACCTGTATCTAATTACCTAATAGCTTAATCCCTTTAGTTTGATCTACTATTTCATCCACGACAGTTTCTGCAATATTTATGCCTATCCGTATGATGTCTTAATTAGCAGAAGATGAGCTCGTAACGCGAAGATAGAAAAGTAATAGAAAGCATAACATTCACTTCATAAATGTTGTCGAGAGTATCTGTCCATGTTGCATTAATTTGATTCAAAGTTTTCAGAGATTATGCTCCAGAACTTCAATGTAAAGCAGGCAAAACACGAGAAGATTCTACACTGTCTGGGTGTAAGCCACGCGGCAGGCCATACTGAGGGAGAAGTTCATGGATGTCCGTGGTGGGTAGCGAGAGAGAAACACGTGTTCTTGGTAAGAGGAGGAGAGAGAAGGTAGAGAGAGAGAGTGCGATGATGTTAAGGGAATCCATGGTTGATGCAGGGAGAGATGGGAAGGTGGTAATTTAAGAAGGTTGTGAAGGGTAGAATGGGAACGTAAAATTGTGATCCGTGGCGTCGATGAATCAGCTGCTGGATTTTGGTTGATGACAAGGATGTACAAGAATCATGTAAAGACTTTTAGTTACTGTGACATGATGTTTTTTTTTTAATTAGATTTTTTGTATTTTTATATCATTTTGATATATTAGTATTAAAAATAATTTTGAATAAATAAATAAATATTATATTAATATATTTTTGATCAAAAACAACCTCAATTATATTTTCAAATAAATCTACGAATCAATTCCTTTATTTTGAAAATGATAGTATGATCCTTTGATTAAAAAAAAAAAAAAAACTGGAGAGAGTAAATTATTCAGTTCTTGAGAATCCTTCTTTATCATATCAATTATGGAACCAAAACAGTAAGTCAATTCTAAAAATCTCTTATATAACAATTAGTTTTCAATTATAAAAAATGCACAATTATGTTGAAACGACACTCCACTTACCAGGTACATCCAATGGACCACTCTTGTAAAGGTCCTTGCAAAAGATCAGATGAACATGAACTTGAAATTCATTTTAAGTGCAATTTATTCTCATAAAAAAGCTTGTTGAATCATGAGCTACATAGCAGAAATAATCTTCATCTAGTTTTCAAGAACTTGATTTTTTGGGATAGATAGAAATACAAAACACACAACCTCTAAGTTATGCCCTCTTTCTTTCTTACAGAGTATAGCTGTAAAACTTAAATCTATGCTAACTTGGCAGGTGGTTGGATGCAATATTTAGATTGCAATTTAGTTGATTTTATCAAAAACTTATATTCAGATTGAAATCTATCAAAAACTCGGATTGATCCAAGCTGCTTAGACTTGACACTCAATTTATTGATTTTTTTCTTATTAAAACACCATCTAGATCTTCCTTTTTTAAAATCAGTTTTCTCAACTCGGGACTGAACTTCATCCCGATATAGTTTTGCAACGATGATATATTCATTACACAGCTCACAAAAACAATGCCACATGACAGCTAATATGTCACAAGATCATAATTCTTAGCTCCATTTTTCTACATCGAAACCTTTAGCTATCATTATCATTAGTTCTACGGTTGTTAAGTGAGGCAACTATGACGAAGACATGTGACTTGATATGCAAAATCTAATCATCAGAGATTGCCATCATCAGCTTGTAAAATCTAATCGCTACCACTGTAACTATGAAGTGCCTGGTGCAACAGAGATGGCAACACTCTTTCCCTGCCCGGAAACGCCATTTCCTGAGGATTCATTGCCCGAAGAAAAGTCCCCTTCCTTACCAATTTCGTCCAAAACAGCAATAAATACTTGCTAATTGTATTGGTTTAGCACTAGGAAATAAAAATGGAGCTCAAACTATTCCATCCAATATTCATAAAATCATATTCTAAAGTAGTTCCTTCTTATAACTTTCCAGACATATAACATTACATTTGCAACTTGTCCGAGCACTTGAATATATATTACAGCATTCCCCAGCTTACTGATGTTCATAAAGCTCAATAAGAGGAGGTATACTAAACAACTAGTTTACTACACAATACTCTGCCAGACTCTTACGTTGTGAGTCTTGAGACAAGATACTGAAACTAGAATGCTAATTACTTGGATATCAAGCTCCCTCAGCTACACTCCCATACAGCAGAAGCACTTGGTTTTCCTTATTCGGTGAGTAGCATTTGAACATCGTTGTTGTTCGGAGATGGGAGCTTCAAATTGTTGAAGAAAGAAAGCAAACAGCTTAGGATAAGTTCAAAGAAGAGGAACAGAAATCGCCAACAATTAATTCCTAATACACCAAGTAGAAAGTATATGCATTGATGCCACATTTATACAGCAATAGTTATGACATTGGAAAACGTTAGCTTACGAACCACAAAGGAAGCTTAACTAACTAATCAACTGCCAAAAAAGCAGAACATGGTAATAAGAAGAGATTGACTTTCAATCACAGAATGTTCTATGGATGGACAACTCAAGGTCAGTCTTTCAATCTTGCAGTATATTCTGAGAGTTCAATCCCAGCAAAATCTCAACCAAACCATGACAAACTTCATAAGCATCAAATTGAGGAACTACAAAACTACAACAAAAATCCAATGAACAAAATTAAGAACAGGACGCGTACAACAAAAACGACAATAATCAACCTCAAATTCCTAAAAAAAAAAGTTTATATATATATATATATAAAATTGATCTAATAGGGCAAGTTAGTACCTCAAGAAACTGCTTCCACAATCCACCACAAGACCCAGAGGAGACACCAGCACGGCAAGAATGAACAGTCTTAAATTGGTCAACATCAAGCTTCTTATTAATCCACCCCACTTGAAAATAAATCGAGTCAGACGGTGGTAAATCAACCCTGATGTTATCAACTCCAAGCCAAAGGAAGAACCTTTGAACTTGAATCCCCTTCAAATCCACGATAGATCCATAGCTCAATTTCCCAGTTATTATCTTCTCGTAGTAGACCAAGTAATCAAACTCAACATAACATTCCTTCTCTAAATAGACAGTAAAGCTACCATCACCAGAAAGACTGTAACTTTTTACCGTGTTGGGCAATAGCCCGCTAGGAAGACCAAATTTTGGCAAGATTTCAAAGACTGTAGGAGAAGGGTCTTGTGAAAAGGTGGGTTTTGTGAGAGAAAAGAAGAGACCTAGAGAGAAAAGGGTTAGACCCAGATGAGAATTTGCCATGAATTTGAGTTTTTCCTTGACGGGGTTTGGATTTGAGAGAACAAGAGAGAGGTTCTTCGGAGAAAACGAAGTGTTGTGTTTCAAATTTCAAAGGATTTTGGGCAACTGTGTCGTGTTTGGATCTCTTTTTATTGTGTTTTTCAAACCACAATCGTAGTCGAGATGATAAAAGTCAAGTTTTCTCTTTCTTATATTTTAAGAATACTTTTAGCGCGTTTGTTTGCTGGAAAGTGGTTTCCTTTTGGAAAGTGAATTCCGGGGAAAGTGAATTCCTGGAAAATGAATTCCTGGAAAGTGAATTCCGATGTTTGGTAGTGTTATGGAAAACACTTTCCAGTGTTTGTTTGTGTTATGGAAAATGAACTGGAAAACACTTTCCAGTGTTTGTTTGTGTTATGGAAAATGAACTGGAAAGTAATTTAATAATAAATTATTATTTTTTAAAATTTTATCCCATGTATATTAAATATTTAATATAAAATATTTAATCACTTTAAAATAAATAAAAATGAAATCAAATAAGTATAATGATGATTTTCTTTTATTATATCCTATATTCATACATAGCTTATTTTATAAAATATTACAATATATATCATATGATATTATAGAGAAATAAACTTGTTAAATATTTTGTAGTAAAAATTATTTAATTTGAAAAGCTTAAAATAATTTGTTTTTTCATATTAAGAAAGCCAAATTAGTTTATGTTGTGAGTTATATGTTTTGGTTTTTCTTTTTGGTTTGAAGTATTTTTGAAAAGATAAATAGATACAACAATATTTTGATCGGTATTTTAGATAAAAAAATTTGGGCAAAGGCAATTATCTTAATATCTATAAAATAAACATCAAGAAATAAATATTTATACCTTACATGAAGAAATAAATAGTCTTGCATAAATATAAAGTGTCGAAGTCATTGACATACATATTAGTTCGAATTACAAACTTAAATATAGAATTCTCCGAATTAAACAACTAAACATATTTGAATGATAAAAAACATAGTCTTAAACCAAACTTTGAACAATTACAAACCATCTTAGGGAGCAGGCCTGTTGTAGTGTGTGGTGACAAAGTTTTGAACCCAAAATTTCCTCAAATCTGCCTTTTTACGAGAATGCTTTTGCCGACATTTCATTTTGGACCAAATAATCAAATGCACACACAAGAGTTATCTCATCAAAGCCTTGAACTTCCATCATCGCCTCATACAACGCACTAACATCAAGTTGATTTTTGCTGATACTTTGAATTGCACATACTACATCTCCAATCTGTTTAGACAACTTGTCAACATTATCATTTTCATTCATGCGGTTTCTCTTTCTATGTTGTCTCTTTTGTGTAGCAGAGGAAGATGCCCCTTTTCCCCTTGAAGTTTCTTCATATTCAACTTCATTTTCCATGAAAATTGAATGAACTTCAGTGTTCTCTTCCAAGTTGACATCAGCAAATGATTTAGCAAAATTTCCGGTTGCCATGTCTTTTCCAACAACAATTGTCATTACATCATACAATTCAAGTTTTTGTTCAGATACTTGTCATGATTGGGATGTGCCTATTCATAACGTATAGAATATGCAATTTTGTTAGTTCATTGTATAACATTGTAGAAACAAAAGTAAATATAAAAATTACTTGGAGTATAATATTTATCATACCTTCACTTCTTCATCATACACATCTTTTGAAACTGTAATCATCTTCAAACAATCATCCCAACCAAAACCACTTTTACCTTTCAGAGTGGTTATTATTCCCCATTCTTTTTTCACAGTCTTGAGATGATTTTCCACATGTTTAGGCTCGCATTGCACATTAAACATTGCACTTATTTATGTAGCCACCTTAACAAAAGATTCTGCTTTAAAGGTGGAAGAAGGTTTGTTTCCTTTAAGTGCCTCATCAGCTAATAACTCAAGCAACATGTTAGACATGGGTTTAGTCCATTTGAAATTTTTGCCCTTGCCTTTGCATTTTCCATCCTGTGTTAAACTCATTTCTACAAAAAAGAAATTACAAAATTTATACAAAATCATACAATAGTTCGATTTAATACATTTCATATAAACAGTTAAGCAAGATATAAGAAAAACAAAAACATATAATTAACACTCAATTACAAGTTTCTTTGAGTGTTATAATCATTCCACATAGTAGAGGCAATCATGTCTCTCTTTGATATCCACTCCCTATTCTCTTCCCTTTCCTCCCGTTGACTTAAGTACATTGTTCGTCTACTTGGTTCACTATCCTGAAATATTTCTTCCATAAGAAAGTCATAAGGATCAACCCCATTATGTGATTATGAATAATACAACATGCAAGCACAACTTCTACTTGTGTTTCATAAGACCAAAAGATTTTCCATCAATTGCTCTAAAACGACTCTTCAAAATACCAAACCCTCGCTCAATCACGGTTCTCAATGAAGAGTGTCGAAGATTAAATAACTCCTTTTCATTTTCTCGGTGCACGGTCCGTAAACTCATTCAAGTGATATCAGTACTCCACGAAAAGGAGAAATGACTCCTTTTCGAATACCGTAACCAGCATCACCAAGATAATATTTCCCTACAATTTAAAAACAAACCTATTACTATCTTTATATAGTAAGACATTTGATATGTTTATGCATATAATGCGTACTTTATTATATACCTTACGGAATTTTAAAACCATTAGATCTTGATAATGCATCGACTAAAACCCGTGAATCATGGGCACTTCCTTCCAACCGACCAAAACATATAAAAACTTCAAATCAAAAGTTATGGCTGCTAAAAAATTTTGTGTTGGTCCTTCTTTTCAGTCCTCGAAACTTTCCTTGAATCTCAATAGGAACATTTGCAGGAACATGGGTACCATCAATTGCTCCCACACAATCCTATATAAACATGACAACATAAATTATAAACTTTTCTTCTTAATGTAATTAATCAATTCATTAAAATATTGATATTGTGTTCATACCTTAAAATAAGGATAGAATCTTGTATTATTCATTATCTCTGCTTGAAGCTGTATCCTCTGGGTCTTTAATAAGGTGTTTGTACAACTTTAGAATTGCTTTTAAGACAATTCTAAAGTAACGATGGATAGTTTCAACAGACCTATAATATCTACCACTAACAACCCTAAATCTTTGGTTATGGCCTACAATTTGTAAGAAAACAATTATTTGCTCCCTAATAGACACATTTTGAGTTGCGCGTAATAGATTACGGCTTGTGAGAAGATCACACAATCTATGTAATACAATAGGTTTCATACGAATTTG
Organism: Salix exigua; assembly: GCA_032356905.1. Taxonomy (NCBI): domain Eukaryota; kingdom Viridiplantae; phylum Streptophyta; class Magnoliopsida; order Malpighiales; family Salicaceae; genus Salix; species Salix exigua. The sequence goes on from CM063597.1 coordinate 16,891,885, forward strand.
TTCAACGCAATGTCGATCACCTCGATTCAAAATGCTGTCAATATAGAATTCGCGTTGAGCAATTGCATTTATACGTGGTTCTCTTGGTATATAAATTCTATTTATTTCTTCTTCTTTATAACATTCCTTGCAGACTATCACAAGCAACAATTGCTCCCATGCATACCACATTAATAATTTTATTATCCATGACATGAAAGTGTAGTTTTCTGATAACAACACCTAAACATATAGGGAAATCAATATTATAAGAAAAACAATGTCACAAAGGCCTAACAATAAAGTCAATTATCATACAAAAATACAAAAAAATAACACAAACTTTTTAATGTCATTGTTGGAATTGTTCATGTAGCCTTAAAACTTAAAAGAGAGCAAAAAAAAGGGATGGTCATAAATTCTCCGCTTCTCTCTTTTTTCTTCTCTTCTTGCTTTCCCCAAAAACTTCTTATGCAAAATTAAGTTTTAAGACATAATAAGTGAGGTTATTATAGCTTTAAAACATAAACACATGATTTGGGAGAGATTAGACTTAGAAAAATGAGAGTTAGAGAGAGGGGAAGAAGAAAAGGGATGAGTTGAAATTCAATGAGAGAAGATAATTGTTTGGTAAGTTGCTCAAAATTCATTTATACAAGTTTTAATAGAGTTTAGGTGATTTGAACAAATTAATGAACCGTTAAGTTAGAGTTCTTGGTAAGGTTTGAGGAAAATAAAATTTGTTATTGATTGAGTTAATCAGAATGGAATAAATTGTAAAGGATGTTATATCATGAAAAAATTATAAATAAATCATATAGGTAAGGAGAACTTAATGGCCAACCAAGATAAAAAGATTGATTATGAGTTGTTTAATTTGAGTAAATGCTATAAATTAATTATATTCTATTAGTGTGTATTATTACGTGGAAGACGAGTTTCAATGAATTGAATTATGTTACCCAATTGTAGTTGAGATTTTAGTTTATGGAGAATTAGTTTTCTTTTTTTGTTTTTGAGAAATTGGGTTAATTAGTTTTAATTCCCTGTGAGTTTATATATGCTAATTTGTATAGTTGTGGGCATCATGATTTGAAATTAAACAAATTAATGTATTTATATAAAGCTAAATTTCTAATGTACTTTGATTTAGGATTTGATGAATAATTTATGTTATATATATATATATATTGAAAATTTAAGTTAGTAAAGTTTATGTTATAACAAATAAGAATGTGCATGAAAATTGGTTATGAGCAAAACAATAAAATGAATAGCTTGAGAATTAGTGGAAGTTAATTTCATTTAAGTTATATATGTATGAAGAGACTAGAATGAATATATAATGTAGAATATTTATTTAACTATAAGAGATTGATGTACCCAAAAGTTCTTGAAAGAATTTATAAGGTTATAATGTGCATGCTAAAATAAAGAGTAAATGAAAGATTAAAGTATGAAGAGGAATTATGTTGAAGAAATAGTGTAATTTGTTTAGGTAATATGCGTATTTATATATGTATATATATAATGTGATGAAAGAGATGTTGATTCTGGTAATTTTCTATTTATTAAGAGAGCATAGGGACAAGATCTATTATTTGAGGAGCTTTTACAACTAGAGAAGTAGATAAATACTTAGTACCTTATCTCTTTAATTAATTATTATAAATTTATTTAATTTTATTATTGTATTATGGATTTATGGTATTAGAAAAAAGAAATAAAAAGGATGTAAGAGTTTGTCAAATGTGAACTGAACATAACATATATAAATAAAAATGAAATGAAATGGTAAAAAAATGAAAGACAAACTTTCCATCTCTAATAAAGACCACCAATAAATGTTAATCTTACCATTTTATACGTAAGCCAATGAATGTTAAAGTCTTCTATTTTGAACAAAGAACATGAAATATAAGAGTTTGTCATTTCAAACACAAAAGTTTATCATTTTAAAACAATATTAAAGTCTATCAATTAAAATAAAATGGAGACTAATGAGAATGATAGTAGTGTATGTCGTTTTAGGCAGAAAATGAAAATAAAGAAGTCCACCATTGAGAGGAAGATAAATGAAAGTGATAAGGTCCATCTTTGGGTGAAAACAAATGTAGTGATTTAGTACTATAGTTGAAAGTTTAAATGTAACTTAAGAGTACATTATTTATCCCATACACAAAACTTCTACACATACACAACATAGCACAGTATAGGAGACTACTTTGCTCATGATCAAAACACAACATAGCACAATATTCATAAAACAGTATCAATCACGGGAATATCAACACAATACAAAGAACAACCGAAATCAACACAATACAAAGAACAACCGAAATCAACACAGACAAGAAAAATCCTCGCTAATGGATAATTCCCTGGTTTCCATCTGATTTTCTAAGTGTTCTGATTCCAAATCAAGCGATTCAATTGATTTGGAATACCCATTACCATACTCGGCAGAAATTAAATCATTTAACAGTTAAAATCAACAAATCAACACAAACGAAATCATAATCAAAACATGGGTTATTTGCAATCAAACCCATTACCATACTCGGCAATATCAATTGTAACCCAGATCCCACAAACCCATTTCTCATATCATCAAAAACTCAAATTTCTCGGCAATTTCAAAGATTGGGATGTAGAGGGAGTACCTGGTTTATCTTGCTGTGATTTGCAGAGGGCTGAGAGAGGCTACAAGCGAACGGACTTCGGGTCGAGAGAGGCTAGACGCGAAGCGAACTCGGGTCGAGAGAGGCTAGACGCGAACGGACTTGAGTGAGAGAGGCTAGAGGCGAGAGTGTGTCTGGGACCGAGAGGGAGGCAAGAGACGAGAGGGTGATGTGCTTGGTTTGGGGTTGGGTTGTCGAGAGCAGAGGTGAGAGACAAGATGGTGATTAGGGTTTTTGCTCTGAGATGAGGGACCGAGAGACACAAGAGGAGAAGAGATGAGCTGAGGCTGAGGCTCGAGAGGGAGGCGAGGCGAGGCTGGACTTCTACTAGTGGTGGCCAGTGAGTGAAGGTGAGTGAGGCGAGTGAGGCGATGAGAGGAAGAGGCAGTGAGTGAGGCGATGAGAGGAAAGAGGCAGTGAGAGGCAGTGAGAGACGATGATGAGAGGAAAGAGGCAGGAAATTGATTTCCTTGTCCGAAGCGGAAAGTGTTTTCCGCTTCTTTAGAAGCGGAAAACATTTTCCGCGTGAGAATGAATTAATGAGGTTGACCGGAAAATGAATTCCCTTTGACTTGTTTTCCAATGTGTCACCAAACACTTGGAAAACAAGGAAGCTAATTCTGGAATTCGGTTTCCTTGAAACAAACAAGGCA